>JAPQRP010000030.1:5175753-5193678 GCA_037367295.1 Apogon hyalosoma | reverse complement strand
GTATTTATTGTTTTATTGTATTGTATATATTTTTCTTTTCTGTTGTATTGATAATTCTCTCCTACTACTTTTTATTCTACTTGAATTGACCGACTGTAACATCCAATAATTTCCCCCTGGGATTACTACAGTATTCTGGTTCTGAAACCCTGCAGCTCTACATCAGTACATCATATTTATACTGCAAAGTAATTAACAATTAATTACGAACAACCTGAAATGTCTAAAGAAAATTAAGTGCAGTTTTACCAATATTCTGCCTGTTACTAAATGTTTTGTGCCTTTGTAGATCTGATCTGTATTGCACATGTATAAATGATAAAATGAGGCAGAATATTGTTCAAATTGCACTTATTTTTCCTAAGAAATTTTATTTTTTCCAGGTTATTCACATCTTTTTTTGTTTGGGTAGTTTGTAAATGTAAATATTTTCATAATTAAATGCTATTATTTGCAGTAAAACAAAGAGAAAAATGCATAGTTGTCATTTCTTATTATTTGACTGGTCTGATTCACTGGAGACCAAACTGTGCTGAATGTGGAACCCAAAAGAAAATGAATTTGACATCGCTGCTTTAGAAAATCCATTGCACAGACTTTTATCTCTTTCTAACGTGGAATTTAAACAAAGTTTATACAGCACATTAAACACAGCATAAGCTGACCAAACGACACAGGAATATAAATATAGACTCTTCTGTTTTCACACACATATATAGGTTCATATGTTGATGTGCAATCTGCTCTAAGTCAGATATTACTTCAGACGTGGACGGCAGAAAGGTTTGATCCAAAGTAGCAGACCCACAGTTACAAAACTAACCTCCAGTACTAGAGTAGATGTACTGGATTACTTCCCACCACTGTTAGAAACACACAGATGCCTTCCCACAGAGCGCCTTAAACTTCAGATAATTAAGCACACAAGTGTTTCCTTCAAAGATCTGAAGGCTTCAGAGCATAAGGAGAGGTGCTGATATTTCTCACCCACGTGACACATGGCCCAGTCGAGATCCTCCCCCGCAAACATAGCACAATCTTTAGGCCACACGGCCAGATTTGGCAGCATGCGGTAGCAGCCATATACATCCACATCCTGTCTGCAACTTTCAGAGTCATATGTGGACTAAAAACTAAACACGCGCAAGTCATGGATGACAAAACGTGGGCGGTGACTTCACGTCAAACTTTAGGCTTTTCAGACGCTGTATATGAAGCCCCGGCTCCAGACTGAAGGGATTCATGCTAGTTCTAAGGAAGCACTCGGGATAAAAAGGAAACAATGCCAAGGACAAATCAGAGGGTGGTGGTGGGATTTTTCTTTTTAGAAGGGGAGGGGGATGGCGGCGGTGGGGGGGCTGATGAAGTAGTCCAGTTTGCTCCACATGGCGGAACAGAAGTGCTCTTGGTGAGCGAGCATTGTTTAGCAGATTGTCGTCGTCGCCTTCCAGTGTTCTTTTGCTTTACTGTACATTGTCTGCCTGTCAGCCGTTCTGTGGTGGAAGCAGGGGATAAGTGTGGAGCCGGACCCCCCCGGTGCAAATGGCCATTCTCACAGCCCAGAAGACTGCTCCTCTCTGCCACCCACTCCCACCTGGTGCCTTTGCTATTTTCTTCAACCAACCACTTCATTCTGGCTGGGTCGCTACCGTCTGTACTGTGCTGGCAGGCGCCGTTTGACTCAAACGTTATGCAAGCTGAACGTTTCAAGCCGCTTTTCTCCGATTTTGTCTCCTTAATGAATTATGTGTTAACAGGACATTTAAGGGAGTTTGTAATTAGATAGGAAGTCATTTCAATCAAAGCGAGGGTCTAGAGCGAACACTTTTACCTCAACCTGCACCAACACTTATTATATTTATTATATTTCAGTGAAGATATGGATTTCTACAAAGTTTCTACCCAATTTCTACCATTAAACTTGAAGGAAATATTGATATTTATAAACTATATGTACAAAAGTATTGGGACACATCATGTCTACAGCTGTAAGATGTCCTGTTCATGAGGATTTGAGATAAAAACATCAATATTTCCAAATTTAGATGTAGAACCTTTAAAATCATAGCCATGGATTAAAAAAATAAACAAAATCAATGTTGAGAGAAATTAAGTTAAAACCATCTCTAACGCATTTTGGAAGCAAAAGTAACAATTTAAACCAAACTAACCAATACAATGATATTTTAAAGAAATAAATAAAGAAATAAATAAAAGGAAATATTGATGTTTTTATCTCCAACCATCATGAACAGGACATCTTACAGCTGTGGATATGATGTGTCCCAATACTTTTGTCCATATAGTTTTTATAAACATCAATATTTCCTTAAAGTTTAATGGGAGATTTTTTTTCCTCAGTGAGATGTGAAGAAAGTAGATAGCTAGTTGTGGAAGAAAATAAGCACAAAAAACATTTTTTAAAAATTCAGAGGAAGAACATTTAAAAGCATAGTCATGGTTAAAAAAAAAAGTAAATCAATACTGAGAGAAATCAAGTACAAACCATCTCTGAGGCAATTTGGAAGCAAAGATAACAATTCAACCCAATACCAACAAACGTATCGTATTTGATACGAGTTTTGAAGCCCTCTACATGATCAGCGGGATATTTTTGTTCTTGGAAAACCCAATGTATACAATTAGATACATGCAATACACAGATAATCCACCAGGAGGGAGGAATTTGTTCATCAGAGGCCTTTCAGTGACACTACAAGACTGTCATTAATGAGGGAGGAAGAACTTTAACAATGTAGAAAAGGAATTAACTTGTTAGACATGTTTGTGTTATATTATGGTTTTGTTTGTTCAAAAATAACAATATTTGAGCATTGAGACCTGATGAATCAAATATGATAAAACACTGAAATTCATACATGGAAATTGACATTTGAAAAGAAAAAAAAAAATTGGGGGGGAGTGTTCAGAAGGACCAATAAAGGCTCCAGTTTCAAAGAACTGGAATTTTCTGTCAGTGATTTAATAGTTCAGGCTTTACAGGGTTAAACCAAACTAACCAATGCAATGATATTTATCCCAATGTAAAACTATATTCTGACATTAGTTATTATTGTTTTGTATCCCAGACCCCTGTTAGAAAAGAAACACCTGAATTCAACGTGTCCACACACTTTTGTCCATATAGTGCATTCTTGAATCCTGTTTTGTCTTGTGTTCATATAAACAGAAAAAAACGGATGTTGAAAAAACAAAACATACTTTTTTGGTCACATTTCACTACAATAAACACCCAAATTTAACATGACCTAATACTTTTGTGCATATAGAGTATGTGCATACATGTCCCTGATGCTGTAATCATTCAGTTATTGCATTCTCTTCTACAGCTTCTCGTGGTTTTGACTTTATGTCCTTATTTCAACATGACCATTGTGAAAGTGTGATTACAGGCTGCACAAACAGTTTCTGATGTGGTTCTTAATCCTATAACTTCAGTTGTGGTGGTGGTGGGTTTTTGGATTTCACCACTCTGCGTGGTTTATGTTGAACGTCTGGTGCGTCGTTGTGTTTCTCTTTGTCTACGACTTCCACGTGCGACGCTTCGTACTCACCTCACGAATCTGTCGGTGAGGTTCTTCACGAAGGAGTAAATCTCAATCCAGTTCGTGGCGACGCTTCCAGACCTGAAATGAGAAACGAGTCAGCTTGCATCCATCAGCGACAGCAGATTGTGTGCTGGGGAGTAAAATACTGTACAGTTTTTGTGCTTTGTACCACAACCACAGTTGGACATTAACACCAGCCACATGCTGGATAATTGTGCTAATAAGTCTGTATAGTACATCAGCCACTTCAGCTGTTAAAAAGCCTCAAATGTTCACGGGAGCTTTGCTATTCAAACAAAACGGGCTGGCTGCTCAAGTGAAAATAATGTAGATAGAGATTATTTCCCCAACAGTAAAACAGAGAGACCACCAAAGTGATACAAGAGTAACTAAGCAGGCATTCAGACCCAAACAGAGCAGCGTACTCTACCACAACTCTCAACTTCTGTTCAGTCGTTACATTGTGATTTCATTTTTTGCACTTATTTTGTTCGGATGTGAAATAACCTCAACCTCCGAGCTGTGACTACACGCCGAAATGACAAGTTTTGTTGAAATTTTGCACCGTGAAATAAAGCAGGTCTGCTTGTGCTCGGTTCTTTGTGTTTTGTTGTTTCAATAATATCACTCCTTTCTCCACTTGCAAATATTCCAGTAAAACAGTGGCTGCAGCCGGTCGCTTTTCTCCACTCTACCATGATAGTGGATTAAATGGTACACTGATGATAGATCATTATGCATAATATTTATTTTTTTAACTTATGTAGGTTTGTGGGTATGTATGTGTGTATGTATATATGTATCCTTTTTTTAGCTGAATTGTTTTCTTTAACTATTTCTTTGTCTTTTATTTGGGTTTGAGTGATTGGCCTTGGGTGGTGGGTGAGAAGGGAGGGGACATTCAAGTGTGACAATTGATGTTTATTTTCTATCTGTATTTTTCTACCCTATGCTGTGCATCACTTTCTCTGTCCAAAATGTTCTGTAAATAAAGTTATATATATTAAAAAAAAAAGAAAAAAAAGATAGATCAATTATGCAGAAAACAGTCTCAGTTGCACTGGTGGGTAAGTAAAATAGTAAGTAAAGTAAAATGTGTTCATACAGCACTTACCACAGAGAACCCTCACAAAGTGCTTTACAGATTAAAAGACAGAAAACAGGAACACACAAAATGACAATGACCGTAAAGACAAACTATTCTATTCTATTCAACATCAGATCTTCCAGTGAGAGGGCATTCTCCACAGACACCAAACAGACGTTTACAGGTGCAATAAATGAACAAATGCATGAATAATCTCTGTTTACAATGTGCCCTTTACAACAGAGGCATCTCTAAGACACACTGCAAACAGGAAATCCTGTCAAAGTAACAGGTGTGTCAGGCCAACAACATCCTATAATAAAATATGATGTAATGGAACTTCCTGTAACAATGTGCATGATTAAGGATAAGAGCAGTTTTGATACGATTGACAGGGTTTTCATTAATAAATTCACAGAAACCGTCTTGGTTCAAGTACAGGATTTCTTTTACATAAACATATTGTTGTTTTTGAATGTGTATTTTAAGGCCAGTTTATCTATATCACACCTTTCATACACACTACTCAATGTGCTGACATAAATAAGCCTCATCTATTCTTTATTTTTAACACAGTTGAATTGTGTACTGACACATAATGTACAATAACATGGATGTTATTGTACAGGATTTTAAACAGGGATCAGATGTATGACTACTACAAGTGAAAAAAGCAAAAATGGATGGATCTAGTAGTTTTCACTTTGAGTTGACATATGTTTTTTAATGAATATTTCTGCATGACTCTTGTACAGATAAAGAAAAGTTCTGGATTTTAGATGAGTTTGCATTAAATGATACAAGCTGCAGGGGCTTAACATGCCTTATAATGCTAATAATAAAGTGGGAAAACTCATTAAAATATGCAATAATAATTAAAATACTAACTTATCCTATAGCCAGTGCTGGTACTGATGTCATCGTCTGTTATTTTTTGTCGTTTTTCTTATTTTCCCCACTTCTGTGCCAAGGCAACATGAAAATTAAAGTCGACATCCTCTTATCTGATTAAACCCAATTAAATCCCGGTGATTTTTTTTCTTACATGATTCTTCCTCGTCGTATCCAAGGACAAAGTGTCTTTCCTGGGCGTTAACCTGTCGCCCTCGTCACCTCGCGTCGAGTCGATGCGACCACAGTGAACACACGGTGTAAAAAGTGCCCTTCATCTAACGACGCAGAGGTAATTAAAGCAATAATTACAATCCGATGTATGTGTGGAGAACATAAAACACATGAGTTTGACCATTAGGAGGCTCATCTTTCATAGCTCCAGCTTCTCCTCCCTTCTGCCCAAAGACAAGGTCACCCACCAAGGGGAACGGAAACTTCCACTGCACTTAAACAATATTGAAATATCACAGTAATTAGCATGTTTAATTGTAGTAAAAAATTAACATTTTTACTGCGGCGTCAGCTCACCTTCACAATCTTTAATCTGCATTTCCATAACCTCCCAACCCACTAGAATATCAATATTTATAAAGTTACACCACAGAATTGGAGTGTGAGGTAATAATGTGTGGTGAGTTCATTATTGTATTGTTTTTGCTTTTCCAGAAAGAAATGACTACAGTAAGTGCAAAGTGTTAAAGTCTCAGGTCACCTTTACTTTGTTCTTTTCAGTGTTTGTTTGGTTTTTTTTACATATTTATTTGTCATTTTTTGGTACAGATTTATATTGAAAATCTGAATATTCAATTTCAGAGGTATTAAGCATGTCCCATTCTTCCCACCCCTGGTCCTAAAATACATAAATTTTTATATCAATTTAAAAAAAAAAAAAAAAAAAAAGCTAAGTACTCATAGAACAAAAAAGTTAAAAAAAATTTTTTAAAGAATTAAAAAGAAAATAATTAAAACCAAAAAAAGGGTTTCAATGAGTTTTCATGTTTATTTCTGATGCTCTGTTAAGAAAAAAAATAGGACCTGAGCGTCATGTTCTATCTGTATCAATACCAGTTGAATTTGCGAGGTTGTCAAGTCCTGTTCTATGTTAGAGTCCTGTGGTCTGGATGGAGGAGATCAACCTCCCAACAGAAGTGGGTGGTAATTTCAACTTTCAATATTGATGTTTAAAAACAGCTCTAAGATGTCCTGTTTATGATGATTTCCTTAAAATTTAAGGGAAGATGTGAAGAAAGTAGATGGTTAGTTGTGGTAGAAAATGATTATTTTCAGTCAGAGCAGGAAAAATGTTTTTGAAATTTAGAGGTAGAACATTTAAAATCATAGTCATGGATTTTAAAAAAAAAAAAAAACTTAAATCAATATTGAAAGAAATCAAGTCAAAACCTTCTCTGAGGCATTTTGGAAGCAAAGATAACAATTTAAACCAAACTAACCAATGCAATGATATTTATCCCAATAAAAAACTATATTATGACTTTAGTCTTTATTGTTTTGTATCCCAGACCCCTGCTAGAAAAGAAACTCCTGAATTCAACGTGTCCACATACCTTTGTCCATATAGTGCATTCTTGAATCCTATTTTGTCTTGAGTTCATAAAGGCAGAAAAAAATGACATTAGAAAAAAAACAAGGTACTTTTTTTTGCACTTGACTTTGGCGCTTGAATGAGTACTTTTAAATTTCTATTTTAATATTTTTACCTAAGGATCTGAATGCTTCTTCTATGACTGAATTAAACCACAAATCTAAGAACAGAGTGTAGACGCCCCTTGACGCAAATTCAGACTAAATGTGACTCAAGTTAAACCATCACTGGTTGATGCCAAAACACCAAAATCCCCATTTCTTTGTGAAGAAATGTTGCAGCGTAGACAGATTTCTCTGCACAAACTGCTGACATGAGGAGTTCCGGCCTAATCAGGAGCATCAGGAAGTCCAGCATTAGAGCGTGTTTATCAGCAGCAAAGAAAACGTCCAGCAAACAGACATGCAGCTCATACAAACACACACAAGCTACTTTAGTTACTCTTTAAGGACCACCATTATAACAGGCCTACATTTTTTTATGTTTTGCAATAAAGGGGTCAGAAAATGTCTTCTTTGCCAATTGTTTTTACACCTTTTTTTCAGGAAGAACTTAAGTTTCAATATCTGGCCATTAATTATCATTACTATGTGTATTAAATGCTTAAAACAGTGTGTTATAGAATAAAATTTTAAAAACGGACTTGAATTTTTTTTATCATGAAAAACAAATGTAAATGTGCATAACGAAATTTTACAAGATTACGCATACTCGTTTTCATCCACTTATCCGGGTCCAGGTCGCGGGGGCAGCAGCCTCACTAATGAAGCCCAGACTTCCCTCTCCCCAGCCACTTCCACCAGCTCCTCCCAGGGGATCCCGAGGCGTTCCCAGGCCAGCCGAGACATATAATCCCTCCAGCGTGTCCTGGGTCGGCCCCGAGGTCTCCTCCCAGATGGACATGCCCGAAACACCTCCCCAGGGAGGCGTCCGGGAGGCATCCTCACAAGATGCCCAAGCCACCTCAACTGGCTCCTCTCAACATGGAGAAGCAGTGGCTCTACTCCGAGTCCCTCCCGGATGTCCGAGCTCCTCCCCCATCTCTAAGGCTGAGCCCCTGTACCCGTGACCTCATTCTTTTGGTCATTACCCAAAGCTCATGACCACAGGTGAGGGTCGGAACATAGATCGACCGGTAAATCGAGAGCTTCTCCTTTCGGCTTAGCTCCCTCTTCACCACAACAGATCAGTTTACCGCCCCAATCCGCCTGTCGACCTCCTGCTCCATCCTACCCTCACTCGTGAATAAGATCCTGAGATACTTGAACTCCTCCACCTGAGGCAGGACCTCCCCCCCGACCCGGAGTGGGCACTCTACCCTTTTCCAGCTGAGGACCATGGGTCCTTGAAGGTGCTGATCTTCATCCCAGCCGCTTC
The DNA here is from genome assembly GCA_037367295.1 of Apogon hyalosoma. Lineage (NCBI taxonomy): Eukaryota > Metazoa > Chordata > Actinopteri > Kurtiformes > Apogonidae > Apogon > Apogon hyalosoma. The sequence continues at coordinate 5,185,148 of JAPQRP010000030.1, read as the reverse complement.
ACATTTGGTTGTAAACCATCCCAGCAAGAGCTGGAGGTCACTGCTCGAGGAGGCTTAGAGGACCACATCATCCGCAAAAAGCAGAGATGAGATCCTCCCGCCACCAAACTCGACCCCCTCCCCCACCCAACTGCACCTAGAAATTCAGTCCATAAAAGTTATGAACAGAACCGGTGACAAAGGGCAACCCTGGCAGAGTCCAACCCTCACTGGGAACAGGTCCGACTTACTACCGGCTACGCAGACCAGGCTCACACTCCTTCGATACAGGAATTGAATGGCCACCAGCAAGGGGCCATCCACCCCGTACTCCTAGAGTACCCCCCACAGGATGCCCCTGGGGACACGGTTGTAAGCCTTCTCCAAATCCACAAAACACATGTGGACTGGATGGGCAAACTTCCATGCCCCCTCCTGCACCCCAGCAAAGGTATAGAGCTGGTCCATGGTTCCACATCCAAACCGTTACAAGATTACACTCCAACTATTTTATTTTATCTATTTTACAAGTGCTCAAATATTCTAGTTTGTCTAAACCACAGGGTTCAAACACGGGGCCCGGGGGCCAAAACTGACCCGACAAAGGGTCCAATCCAGCCTGTGAGATGAATTTGTGAAATGTAAAAATTACACTGAAGCTATTAATAATCAAGGTTTTAGGTCAATTCAATCTAAACTGGGTCAGACCAGTAAAATACCATCATAATTACCTAGAAATAAGGAAAACCGCAAATTTTCCTGTGTAAAAAAAAAAATTTTTAAAGTAACATTACACAAAAATGTTTACATTTACAGACTACCCTTTTACAAAAAATGTGAATAACCTAAACAAATATGAACAACCTGAAATGTCTTAAGAGAAGTGTAATTTGTACAATATTCTACCTGTTATTAAATATTCTGTATATTTATAGATCCACTGTGATCTGTAAATTGTGATGCAAATGTGTAAATGATAAACTAAGGCGTAATATTACTAACATTGCACTTATTTCTCTTAAGAATTTTCAGGTTGTTCATATTTGTTCAAGTACAGTTCATAGATATAAACATTTTCATTACAGAATTTTACTTTTTTCACTCAAAAACATAGCGAAAACTTTGGCGTTGACATTATTTGTAAGTTCTTATCCTGTTATTTATATTACTTTACTGGTCCAGCCAACTTTATATCATATTAAGCCGTATGTGGCCCCTAAACTAAAATGAGTTTGACACCCCTAGTCTATATGTTTTTATTTTACTGTTATGCCTTTCTGCTTTGTCTGTCAAAGCACTTTGTAAACATAGTTTTTAAAAAGTGCTATATAAATAAAGTTATTATTATTATTATTAGATCATTCTGTGTCCATGTTCTTCTTTTTAGTTCTTTCTAGCCATTTTGATCCTGTGTCATAGTGTGTGCTCACCTTCTGTCTAGTTGTAGACAGAGCCTCTCATTTCACTGACAAAAACATCCATCATCTGCTTCTTTTGCATCTCTTTCTGCCCTGGCTAGCTCTCTGCATATAGATTTACACATAACTATAAATATACATACATTTACATAATATTGACAGCTGAAGTACACCTATCAATGAACTATACAAACAGTATAAAAACAGTGAAAAAAAATGAAAAAAAAATGGTTAAACTTCACCAAAACACACTAGTAGAACACTCCAAAACATCAATATCACTATTATATACAATTAATTAAAAGAATTCCGTGCAAAAGCACAGCTAAAACCTCACTAAAATGCATCCATCCTTCAGAAGTTCATCTTTTTCAGACAAAGCAGTTACTACCAATGATGCTTACATTTCACAGATGTATACGTGCAAATGTTAACTGTCGACCCATGAACTTACAGATGTATACAACACAAACCGCTCGGTCAAACTTGTACAATCTCGGTCATCATCCTGTAATTTAGCAATTTATCCAAGGGTGGGGCGGTTTTGGAAATGGGTCAGGGGAGCAACGTTTCAACTCAGTGGCCTCAGAGGTGGCACGTTTCCAAGCCGGGGGAGGACAAGATTAAAAACAGTTGCTGTCAAGGCTGTAAACGCTCCAGAATATATTGGAGGTCTTTTCGCGTGACGCTACCGCAGCAGTGCGAAGATTTGCTGAGCTGACTGAAGCTGGCTGTGCAGAATGTGGACGTCTGATGTCTGAAGCTGCACAGTGGGTGCAACAAAGACACAGGAAGTGACAAACTGCCAAAAACAAATGGTGATGCAATGCTTTTCTTGCATGATTCATGTGCGAGCTCTACAGTAAATATTCCTCAAGGCTTTAACCCTTAAAAACCCAAAACCATCTACAGATCTAAAGCATTTAATACCTGTTGATCCACTAACCCTACCAATACATGGAAATAACTGGTGTAAAACAAGTGACCATTTTAACTTAATATTGAAAATTATCCATTAAAACTCATGTAGTTTGATTTTTTTTTTTAAAAAAAAGCTTGTTTTTATGTTTAATTAATGGTATATTTTGCTGACAAAGTCACTTTTTCTGCAGTTTTCTGTGTTCTGATATAATAACCTCTGGATTTACTCCATGGTTGTTAAATCAAATATAAGAAAATACCTGAATTTAACTGAAAGATGCTGAGAATATTCAAATAAATGGTTAAAAAAAAAAAAAACTAGGAAAAATAATAAAGATTCATAAATAAAATAAAGATTCATTAGGAATTCACCCTAAAAACAGTTCTGGGTCTTCAAGGGCCTTTAACCCTTAAAGACCTAACCATCCACCACCAACCAAAACCATCTACTGATGTAAACTGTTTAATACCTGTTGATCCATTAATCCTATCAATATAGGTAAATAATTGGTGTAAAATGGAGTTTTACCTCAAATATTCATCGGATAAAATGTTCAAAAACTTGTAAAGTGAGAATAACATGAGCAAAATACTTAAAAAATAAGGGAAAAATGAACCAAAAACCTTGAAATATGGGATAAAAGTGAATAAATACTTGTAAAGTGAGGAGAAAATTAGCAAAATACTTGAAAAATTAGCTGAGTTCATCATTTAATAGCATCCATAACCCTGTATTTAATTTGCTAACCCTCAAAAATCAAAACCATCTACTGATCTAAACTGTTTAATACCAACTGATCCACTAACCCTATCAATCCATGTCAATAATAGGTGGAAAATACAGTTCTTTGTCTTTTCATGGTCATCAGATATGACCCATTTGGACGTTCAGAGGCTCCATAGTTACCGTGGAAACACCATAAGAAAAATCACTTTTTCTTCAGTTTTCTCTGATTTGATATAATAGTCTCTGAATTCACTCTGAGCTTTAATGAGCACCTACATGATCAGTGAATTAAATACAGGAAAAATACCAGATTTTCACTGGAAAAATACCAAATTCACAGGATAATATTACAATAAGTGGTGGTAAATCACGTGGTAATGGTTAAATGTTGAGAGAAAGCGTAAAATATAGTTATAGGTCTTTATAGGTTAAAGGTGTAACCTTAAACTTACGTCTCCATATAATACAGAGGATTTTTCTCCACATTTTGTTGTTTCCTTTTTGTAAACTCTTTATTTTCTGTCACTCCCTCCCACTGACAGTATTTAAGTGAAAAATAATATAAGCAAAAGCATCCTGTGATCAGTAGCCTACATCTCTCTGAAAACAGCTGTTTTATAGACCAAACATACAAGTCTGGTCATGTTGTGGTCATGGTTGAACTCTTACAGCTGCATGAGGTTCATCTATGTGACCACAGATTATCACAACTCAAAGCCAAACAGGAAACAGTCTCAGTTATCAGTAAGACACTGAAGAACCAAAAGAACTGACTCTGGACCAGATCCAGGCAGGTTCATGATTCAAGCCTTCACATGCAGGTGTTTTTCCAGTCTGTCTGCCCACATACTGCCCGCATTTGAGCTGTATTTTACATTTACTGCTGTGTTTTCATACTTTTCTCTGACTGGAGAATGAGGGAAGGCTTGAACTGCTTTTACTACACAATAACAAAGCGAATATTATAGACACAGGAAATCCTTTGTGTTGTGCCTTTCATCATATCATAACCTGAACTGACCCTATGTTATATTTATATACAGTTGTGGAAAAAATGATTATTCCATCCAAAGTCCTCTAAAACAATGGTTATGCAATCCAGTCCTGACTCCTGTGTGTATCATGTGAGTAAAACAGACAAAAGAAAACATGGAATGAATAAAAGCACTGCTTTTGTCAGTACAATGACAAAGATATTGATGGAAGAACTGAAGTAATTTGGGTTATTATCAAGAAAACATGGAAAATGGATAGATATCAGCTCTGAAATTCAACCACTATGAGCTATTTTTGTTGGTATCATTATGTTTGTCCAAAAAATGTACCTTTAGTTGGACCAGGCAGGAAAATGAACAAGAAATTGAAGAAAACAAGGGGTGGTCTAATAATTTTTTCCGCAACTGTAAATGCCATTTTCACCATTATATTAACTTTGACCCTCTGCAGTATCACAGATTTCCTCTGTGAAAAGAATTATTAGTAGTGCCAAAGATAAATTATTATTAAATCAATGGCCCAATCCCAATTCACCCCTTGGCACTGCCAGTTGAAACAGAGCTGCAAGGGGTAGTGGTTGAAACATTCCCGTCAAATGGGACAACCCTGCGCGACCTGTTACATCATCAACAGTCATCGACGCCACTATTAACAGATGCTACAACTTTGTTTCCGAAAGTATTCCCCATGCCGTCAGCAGCTGTAACCATCTCTGTTCCATGGGCTTTGGGCAACTTTTGGCGGTTACTGCAAACCGCAGAAATATAATTTATAACACATTGATAGTTGATTGAGTATAGTTTATGCTGACACCACAGTAGGTTGATAAATTGTCTTTATGTCGTCAATTGTTGTCCTTGTCTGTACCGATGTGATGCGACGTACGTATCCAGTGTATGTAAGGTTTTTTTTAACCGTTGTAGCTGACGGACCCTGAAGTCCAAGACAAATTTCCTCTAGAGGACGATTAAGTGAATTCTCATTCTGATTAGTCTGTTTATCATTATTCACCTGGTGTCCCTTTTCCCCACTCCCTTCTGGGGGAGGGGCTACGGTTTCAGCTGTCGCCGCCTGAGGTCCAATGACGACGGGATCTGAGGTGACTCATCTGTGCCCTGTCCTGACCTGTGACCCCAGACCTCCTCCCCCATCCTCACCTGACTGGATGGACCTCCTCACCCTCACCTGTCTCGTCTGACTACGTGGACCCCCTCATGTGCCCCCACCCTACTGCATCCTAACAGACTGGAACTTCATCAGTAAATGGACGTTCATCAGTCCTGGTTCATCTACAGTCTGTCCATCCATGGGAGTGGATCTCTCCTTCACTGTGGTTCTCCCTCAGGTTTCTCTTTTCCTACTGGGTTTTTGGAGTTTTTCTTTGCCGAGAAGGAGGGTCTAACAACGGGGGATGAAGGGGACATTAATCCATTCCCTTTATCTACTCTTTATTTGACTGATGTTTGTTTATATCCAACTAATTCGGCAAAGCCCTGTGAGGCAACCTTGTTGTGATATAGGGCTCTACAAATAAAATTTTATTTAATTTATTTTAATTGAAATGGCATTAAATGGTCGATCAAATGATTTTTTATGTCTAATAATGTAAATTCATTGCACGCTGTCTTGAAAAACCTGGTGTTTAAGTTTATGCGTCACCTGAATCATTCAGACAATTCTGTAATTTTATTGCTGACTAATCTTGCATATAGTTCTGTATGTTCCACATCTCAGTTCTGGAAACACTGGTACGACTGCCTCTTGGAAGCACAGGGTTTTTATTGTGTTTGTATTTATCTGTTTGCTTTTTAATGTGGACCATGAGTCTGTAATAAAGCCTATCTATCTCTCTATCTATCTAGTTTGCGAGGAAAATACGTACATTTGTGTGTTTCTGTCGTCCCACTGCTGCACTTTTTCCATTGCGTTTACCTCCATCTTACTGATGATTCGACCAGAATTGTGGGAAATTTCTCCTACCCGTGTTCGTAGTGTGGTCCTGAAAAACCTCCATTTCGACAACCAAACAGCCCTCCGCCTTAGCCCTTCCCCTCCGTCTAATTGAGAATCGGGACAATACTACCCCTTCACGTGTACGCACAAAACAGAGGGGTAGGGGTAAGGGCAAGGGGCCAAGGGGTGAACTGGGATTGGGCCAAAGTGTAGAGCATCATAACTAACTAAATAACTTCAAATATAATGGTTGCAGTTCGTTCTCAGTAGACTTGTTTTGCTATTTTTGGAGTGTTGTTTATTATCTGCTCTAGTTCTTCCATGTTTTTGCGCAGAGAAAAAAAAATATAAATACAAATTGATACAGAGTTGAGTGATCTCACTATCCTCATTCTTCAAATAATCCTCTTTTCAGAAGGACTGTGCAGATCATGTCATTAAAACTCATTAACAGTGGTGTCAAAACGTTCCATCTCAGTTAATATTTGCTTCAAATGACCCATTTCTTAGTGTCCTTCCAGTATTTTACAGATAGCAAGTTTGTCGAGTTTATTTCAGCACGTTTATTGCAATAATTTAGCATCTTTCTACAATAAAGTGTTCAGTTTTAGTTGCTTTAACTTGCAGACTTGGTGTGACATCTTGTTTTGCTGCTGCTGTTAATAAAGAAAGGCCATAAATCCATCAGGTGCAGGTCCTGCCTCTGAAATCTAGTTTCATCAAATGTTTTACGCAGGTAACTGTGACACAGAGATTATGTAATAAGTGTGGCAGCCCTGGATTGAAATGATCTGAATTAGTTAATCCTAAATGTCAAATCCTTGCTAAGAAAATCTGGAAGCTTCTAATGTTCACACACCTACAAAACATATTGACTCCAACTTGGAAAGTGAATAAACATGAGAAAGGTGGACATCCCGTTCGCTTCTTATCGAGTCCGCTGAGTTTTTTTTCTTTCTTCTGCAGGTTTCACAGCCTCACAGTGAAAGGCAGAAATAGCATAAATAGCATTGTTAAATCTGTTCTAAGATCATCTGAGTGAAACTGAGAGATCTGAAGTCTCTGTGCAACCAACAAATCCTCCACAAAGCAGCATGGATCCTGGCGTCTTCTGCTCAGGGAGGAGTTTTTTTTCAGTTTCTGTGATAAAACTAACCTTGACTCTACATCATTCATTCCCTTTGGATGTCGTAACACCCTTTGTCAATGTTCACTCTGTATCATACCCGTTATTTTATATATTGTACCTGTTATTTTATATATTGTACTTGTTATTTTATATATTGTACCTGTTATTTTATATATTGTACCTGTTATATATTGTAGATGTTATTTTATACATCGTACCTGTTATTTTATATATCGTACCTGTTATTTTATATATTGTACGTTTTTTGATACATCGTACCTGTTATTTTACATATCATACCTGTTATTTCATAAATCGTACATGTTATTTTATATATCGTACATGTTATTTCATATATCGCACTGTTATTTCATATATAGTACCTATTATTTATATATTGTACCTGTTATTTTATAGATTTACTGTAATTCACCAACCAACGGTAGAAGGTGTTGGGTTGTTCTCTGACTGTAGATATTCTATGGATTATTACGGATAGTGACTGGATTTGAAGCTCTAATGTCCTATGAATGAAACCATCGTCCTCCTGGATGAGGACTCATGAGGTGTCGTTTGTAGTTATGGTCAGGACCAGTGCAGACCAGTTAAACCCTGCCACAAAACAACTGGGAAGGTACTTTCTTTACAGACAAAGCTTCATGTTGGAACAGGACCCGTCCTTCTCACCTGTTGACAGCAGTGGAATGTTACCAAGTTCTTTAACTCAAGTACTGGATAATTTACTTAAGTGCTGCTACTCTATTACATCTCAGAAGTAAACTGTCCTTTTCACTCCTCTACATCCACTCCACAGCTTTCACTCCTTCTCAATGAGGATTTTTAATATTTGCAATAAACTAAGGGAATAAGTGTCTTCTTATGATCTTATAGAATTTGGCTGCACAATTTGGGTCATATTGGACTGTTTTTATAGATTATATGTTTTTATTTATCATATTTCCTATGGAAAATATTGTTACTTAAATTTGGGACTATTATATTTAGTAAGCAACAACAATTTACACTTCACTGTTCATTATGAAACGTCTACTTTTCTGTCAACTCAAGCAAACGAACCTGAAACTGACACTAGACCATTACATTGTCTTTTGTGGTGAAAGAATTGTACGTTGCTGTTATAACATGGTGTTTATACATTAAAATTCAGTGTTATTTACTGGTCAGTTTTTAGTCATTGATGGTTTGATACATCATTTGCATTGCTATGTATCATATCTATGCATCACTACTGACAGAGGAATTATAGAGTATATTGTATCATATCGTATTATATTGGAATATGATTCACGTGTGCAGCTCTGTTACAGGATATGATTAATGGAGGTGGAACCAGGACAGACTTGGGAAACACCTCTACATCTTAAAGTTTACTATGCAATATTTTTTACAAAGGAGAACTTTAATTTGTGGTGTCTTGTCCTCCTTTTGCTATTAATACTTGTACTTTTTAATATCTGTTTTGTTTGAACACCATTTGCATTCCTGTTATGCATTAGGAATGCCTGGGTAACGTGTTAATACATGGCATGATATAAAAATACTTTAATAGTAGTTTTCATGACTCCTTGACTCATGCAACCCTGCAAATATCTTTTGCCCCCAAAATGACCTGAACCAAAGACATGCGCAGCAATAAAATGCAACACACATATGGATCTTGTAGTAAAGTAAATTAAAAACAGCAGATATAATAGTAAAAAATGTTACTGCACAGTAACTTCTGCAAGTATATTTGGCTGAGAATACTTGCTTTAGTATTTACACAAAGTTTTAGTACATTTTTTGATGACAATGGACATCAATGGCCAAACCTCAATACTCTGGAGTCAGTACGCTTAGAAATTTTAGATTCAATGTCTAAAATATAATAAAAACATGAATTCAACAGCAAAATGAATCAAAAACACCAGATGTAACAGGGAAAATAGTTACTGCACAGTGACTGCTTCAGCCATATTGGGCTGAGAATATTTTCTATAGCATTTTCACATAGTAATAGTATATTTTTTGATGAAGAACACATTTGTCTCAGATCTCAATACTGTTACTTACTGACACTTTTTTGGTGTCAGTAGTTTTGGAAATTTTTGGTGTCACATCTTAGCCCATAAGGACCCAAACATCTACCTGTTAAAAAAAATAATTTACTGATACAACAAGTTAAATACCTGTTGATCCACTAATTCTATCAATCCATGTCAATAATTGGTGTAAATACAGTTCTTCATCTTTTCATGGTCATCAGATATGA
>JAPQRP010000030.1:5102772-5113731 GCA_037367295.1 Apogon hyalosoma | reverse complement strand
GCTGTGTTTTTGGCAGTTACTACTGACCATCATGAACGTCATTGCCAATTTTTGTGAAAACTGGCACATATGGCAGCTGAAGTGCCATATGCCATACAGAATATTTTTTGGCCGTTTCCCCCATTTGTATAATCGCTGGATCCGGTATAAAAGTGGCTCATTATTAATTCATTCCTTCCCAGTTTTTTTTTTTTTTTTCCTTTTCAGTTCCCCTCTGTGTTTTTCATTTTCCTTCATTTTTTTCCAGATCTATTTGATGTCTGTGTGGACAGGAACGACAAGTTAATTTAACGTGTGCTGTGGGGATTAAAGTGTTTGGTTAATTCAAAGCTAAATGTGGGGATTATTGCCAGTGCAGTTCACTTTTAGGCATTAATCTTGTTTGTATTCTGTGCCGCTATTGTACAAATGAGGCTTTAAAGGCCTTACATAAAGAATAAATGGGTTTATTGTAATGCAAAACCCAACCTTTGTGACATTTAATGGCAAAAAGCACCACTCATAATGAGAGTCTACGACGGTTATCGGAATCATTTTCTAAAATTATTGCAATTCCACTCTTTTGTAAATAAGTATATAGTCTAAAAATGTGTATTACTTACTATTGTTGTTACTATTTTTGCTCTGTCTTTATGCGTGCAGACTCTTTCTTGCGCTTTATGCCGCCTTCACCAGTGAATTAGGTTTCATCTAATCTAATTTGCACACATTTTTGCACAGATGAGATCAAAATTCATCATCATGCAAGCACATACGTCAACATATAAGCAAGAATATTTTACTTTTTGCAGGTAATGCTGATGTAATTGTAGTTTTCATGCGTCTAAAATACCAATAAACAGGAGGGAGATGAAGACGTAGGGCATTTGTCAGGGACTATTTTCAGCTGTGGATGAATCCACGTTCGCTGCTCCAGTATTTGTGGCAGTGGGATAGTGAGGGTGGGAATGATTCCGAATAAACCATTAAGGAAGATGCCATTTTCATGTGTTTTTAATAGACTGTGGAGAACAGCGGCGGTAGGTTCTGGTCTTTTTTACACAGTGTTACAGTTTAAATATAGAGATGAGTCTGATTTGTGCCTTTTTAATTGGACTTTTGCGGCTTTTTCTGTAGTTTTTGGATGATGTTTGTTCTTTATTTCACACAAGGCCAGGAAAAAAAAATCAGCATTTGCAGGTATTTTAAGACCTGACGGAGACACAGAAGTGGTGTTTATTTGTCAAACTAAGTCGGATTCAATCATCCAAACTTCTCGAGGCCTCTTTCCTGCTGCTTCTCCACACAAACACTCGACGCTCCCTCTTGTCGTCTCTTCCCTCTCCTCTTCTGCCCTCCATTGGAAGGAGACTGGAAGGTCCACGCCGACTCCCTCTTGAGTCCACGCTTCATCATCTCCACCCTCCTCCTCCTCCTCTTCCTCTCTGTTGCATCTGGTCTGTGTTCACAACGTTACTGGTTCATCAGCTGACGTCACTAATAGGAGTTCCATCAACGTTGGAACAAACATACTGGACTCAGTAGAAATAAAGGGAACCCTGATCACAGTTTAATTTCAGCAGCAGTTTAATGGATTCATTCTTTTTCAGCTGTTTTTGGTCATAAAGTGGAGCAAACATTTCATTCTAACAGCTTTTATGATGCTGGTTTAACCTTTTAGAATCTGAGTGAGTGTATTATATATACACTTTGCACTTCATGTTATTAAAGGTCATATTCTTTTTCACAATTTGTTTTAGGTCTTTTTTTGCGTGATTTTTAAAATTCTGACCCATCCACTCAAATCAGCACATTGTAAACAATAGTAAATTCCTACACTAACCCCCTTCTACCCAGTGAGTAAAAATTGCACGTTGACACATTTTAGCATTTAACATTTGAGTTAACACAAAAAAAAGAAGCATATTAACCAGTGTTGCTGTTAATCATTGACATATGCCAAGATGAAAAATGAAAAATAAAGGATTAAATGTTTATTTAGTGTGTTCTGAAAAAAGAAAAAGTGTTTTTTTTTTTTTGCATCAAAAAATATGGTTTATTTACATTACAAACATGCCATGTATAGGGTTAAAAAGTATGACAGTTATTGAGTATTTAATATTTTTGTTCATGGCTCAAGTTGATAAATTATATTCAAAAAAAGAAAAAATAATTGTCATTATTGTTTTTATCCCAGACCCCTGTTAGAAAAGAAACACCTGAATTCAGCGTGTCCACATACTTTTGTCCACATAGTGAATGTATCAATAATATGGTAATTGTGAATATGGTGGATTCAATTGTCGATATAAAACAGGAAATGAATGTTTGAGTTTATAAATGAAATACAGAGGAGAGGCCTGGATTTGACATAAGTGACAGGAATGATGAGATTAAAATGACATAATGAGACGGACGAGGAGTTAAAAGACTGAAATATTATAAAAGTTCAAACTAGCCTGTGTCCAGATGAACTCAGACAGCAGGTCCTAAAGCACAGTTCAGAGTTTAGGTTGAAATCCCATTTTTTTGGTGCACTCGTCCACGTTCCACATTCAATGCGACTTCTATCAGTTTTGAGTCTGAACTGAATGCGACCCTGAAGTGACCCACATGGACTAAAGAGGTCCTGAAGTGACCCACATGGACTAAAGAGGTCCTGAAGTGACCCACATGGACTAAAGAGGTCCTGACGTCATACGGGACCACGCAGACACACACTGTTTTGACGGGAGTAACGCTCCAGGACGTTTGTCGCATTTCAATCACGTAAAGGTCGGATAAATGCGACCTGGCCGTTCAGACTGAAGTCACATTACAAAATACCGGATTTAGGACCACATCTGAAAGGGGCCTGGGTCGGATTTGAAAAAAAAAAGGGATTTGTGCTGTTCAAACTGTCTTTAACCCTTTAAACCCTAAGCCTAATTTTGTCTGCCTGGACTTTTTTTTTCTTATTTTGAATATAAAAAGGTTAGAAAATATGTTGGGAGTCAGTCCTTTTGCCCATTTTTCCAGGGCACTTCTTTCTCCCCTCAGATCTTTCAAAATCTATCACTCATTTTCAATGTTCTGCATGTTATAATTCTGCTCAAATGGTCTCTTCTCCAGCTTCTAGAGCAGGTATGAGTGAAACTACCGTAATGACCCAATAAAACCTCTAAAGAGCATCGTCTCAGGTTTCAGAAACTGTTGGAATTTTTCCAATCGCACAAACACTGAAAGTTCCAGCCACCCAAACTGCATATGCGCAGGGTGTGTCAGCGGTGACGCGTCAGGTTTTAAAGCGGTAACAGATCAGATACTGGTCACAAATGGACAAAGACATCAGATTTTGGCCACATTTGTCTGCAGTCTGAACGTAGCCATAGTCATGTACATGTACACGTACGCGTGTACATAGAAATCTCATCAAGCATTGAACTTATATGGACTACATTTGCATATTTTTAATAGTTTTATTTATTGTGGTTCTTTTTTTTCTTTTTTTTATCTTCTTTCTTTATTGTCTTGTAGTTTGTGCTTATTCAGGTGATAATTTTATAAAGTTCTCCGGGTTTTATTTTGTCTCATCTGCACAATTTATTGCATTTTAAATCTTGTTCTTGCTTTTCTTTTTTAAGGTGCAAAAAAATGGAATAAATTAATGAAATTAAATGCAACAAGATTAAAAGATGTAATAGGACAGAAATGTGCTTGAAAATGCGTCACACAGTTTCTGTCAGTAGGTGGTTTTGGTCGACGGAGGCTGTTCAGGTCTTTTTAAGGTTAATAAACACCATAGATTATAGCAGATAAGTTACAGATATGTAGATGTAAATGTTTAAGCCGTGGATTAGTTTAAATACTTTGCACACGATGCTCGGTTTTAATGATCCCGTTAACGTCAGTGTCGGTTCCACTCTGTGTTTTCTACCGTGTGATGCGGTTATTATGTTTTTACACAGGCTTTGCCATGTTCCCAGCGGTCGTCCTGTTATGTGTTGAATGTGTCTTAATTATGGATGTGGAATGAGTGAACGCCAAATGTCCTGCAAAGTGGGACCATAAAGTCAGTCCTCTGTTATTTCAAATATGTCAGATATAGAAGAATTCAGTGTCTCCTCAGGAGGTAAACTGTCAGTTTTTTTTGTTTTTTTGTGCCTTTTGTAACTTTCCTGTCACATATAAAGAAGAGTAATTGTACACACGTGTTAAAGCACCTAAAGTTAAGCCTCAAAGCCCAAACTGATCACCACTGACCAAAAACATCTACTCATCTAAAATGTTTAATCATTTTTTAAGCGCCAACCCTATCGTTACACTGAAATAACTCAGGTAAAATGCAGTTTCTCCGCTTTTTTAGTGTCATCGGATGTGTTATACATGATACTTTCATGTTCAGTTAATGATAGCACTTTTTCTTCATTTTCTCTGTTCTGGTATAACTAGCTTGTCGACCCTGGATTCTAGATCCTCTGATCCGTTTCATTCTTTTACTTTCTTTACTTTCTTGGTAGATTCTATGATTCTGGCCATAGCAACGTGATTGGCCATTGGGAGGCCATTGTATTCCAAAATTACTAATATCTCCTAAAATACTGGTCCTATCAACTTGTCGTTTTTGCTCGTCTCTTCCTTGAACAAAAACACATAAGTATGACAAACTGCAGCAGTCGGCTCTGTACGGAGTTTGTGTGATGCCCGAGACACACAGACAGAGTCACTTCCCTTTTACAACACGGGATAACCTCTGAATTTTTATGGACATCTCCGTGATCAGTAAATGAATATAGAAAAATACATGATTTTAACTAAAAAAAACAAAAAACAAAACAGCAGATATTACAATAAATCCCTTCGCAAAGGTGTAAATGCAAAAAGTAATCGTATAGATGTTTTAAAAGCACCAAAACGTAACCCTCAAAGACCTGAACAATCACCGTCGACCAAAAGCATCCACTGACCTGAACTGTTTAATACCTGTTGATCCACTAATCCTATCAACACATGGAAATAACTGGTGTAAATACAGTTTGTCGTCTTTTCATGGTCATCAGATGTGACCCATTTGGACGTTCAGAGGCTCCGTAGTTACCGTGGAAACACCGTGATCCTCTTCAACATGGATTCACCAGTAAAACCCATGTAATGGTTCAGTCGGTGACACGGTGGAAGTGGTGGATAATTGTGGGTTTTTCGTCAGTATTTCAGATGCAGTTTATGTGTGTTTATCAGTGTAAATCTTCCTTCTGCACATGCTCAGTTCCATCAAGGTCAAAACTGGATGTTTGAGCAGATAATGAAAAGAATCCAGAACATGACAAGTTGGAACTGTCAACAATTTAGTTTGGAGAGTTTTTTCTTGTTAACGATAAACGGAAAACAAATAGCTTTTGTTTGTATCTGTCTGATGCAGATTTTGTGTAAAAGTGTAAAGCTTTCTTCCGCTGCTGTATACGACCAGAGCTTGCCGTCTGTGTTTGATGAAGATGATGATGATGATGGTGATGACATGGGGTCCGTTTAGTGATGTTTCTACTCAGACATCACTGATCTGGACTAAAGCTGCCGTTTTCTGCTCAGTTTGTAGTTTTATTCCTTAAAGAAGAGGCTGTTATTATGTAAAAAAGGCTAAAAATGTTCAGAATAATGGAGAAAAACAAAAGTATCCTGAACGGTCGGCATCAAACCCGTCGTCGTCTGAAGTTCGTCTCAGGTCACATCGTCTGAAGAATAAAAATTGCTTGAGAAAAGCAGGTTGATGCCTCCACCGTCGTTAATTCACCGCCGTCGTTCGTTATCATGTGGGAGCAAACCTCGTCTGAAATCCACCGTAAAACCAGAGTCTGACAGGATCATATTTTTATCATGGAGCGACACACGACTCCCGGAATATTTACTCACAAGAACCTGAGCCACTTTGTAATTGATCTGTGCTCTTCATCTCCTGGTAATGTGATATTTGATGATGATGATGATGATGATGATGATGATGGTGATGACAATGATAATGATGAGGATGATGATAATGATGATGGTGATGATAATGATGAGGATGATGATAATGATGATGGTGATGATAATGATGATGGTGATGATGATGATGATGATGATGGTGATGCTAATGATGAGGATGATGATAATGATGATGGTGATGATGATGATGATGATGATGGTGATGCTAATGATGAGGATGATGATAATGATGATGGTGATGATGATGATGATGATGAGGATGATAATGATGAGGATGATGATAATGATGATGATGATGATAATGATGGTGATGCTAATGATGATGATGATGATAATGAGGATGATGGTGATGATGATGAGGAGGAGGATGATGATGATGATGATGATAATGATGAGGATGATGATAATGATGGTGATGATGAGAATGACGATAATGATGATGGTGATGATGATGATGATAACGATGAGGATGATGATAATGATGATGGTGATGATGATGATGATGATGATAACGATGAGGATGATGATAATGATGGTGATGATGATGATGGTGATGATGGTGATGATGTAGATGATGATGAGGAGGATGATGATAATGATGATGGTGATGATGATGATGATGATGATAATGATGGGGATGATGATAATGATGATGGTGATGATGATGATAATGATGAGGATGATGATAATGATGATGGTGATGATGATGATGATAACGATGAGGATGATGATAATGATGGTGATGATGATGATGACGACGACGACGATGGTGATGACGATGATGATCTTGATGCTAATGGTGATGATGATAATGATGGCGAAGATGATGAGGATAATACTGCTGCTGATGATGACGACAATGATCACGATGCTAATGGTGATGATGACGATGGCAATGATGGTGAAGATGATGATGAGGATAATACTGATGATGATGATGACGACGACGATGCTGACGATGAAGATGGGTTGGCTTCCGTCTTGGTTCGGCGGCTCAACAGAGGCCTTTGTGAACGGACTCCAGCGGACCGGCGCTGGACAGACAGCCGTCCCGTCACCGCGTCTCATCAAATATTAGCCACGTTTTGTACTTTGTGAAAAAAGAAAAGCGGTTAAAAAAGAAAAAGAGCCGAGCCGCTCAGGAGGCGAGCGCCTTGATGTTCGACGGGTAAACACATCACAGGGTATTCACCTGGACGTCCAATCCTCCGCCGCGGACACGATTGTTTTCACCAAAGCTGTTTATTAATAAATCTCCCATCACACGAATACGTGAGCTTTAATATGTTTTTTTAATGGTTCAACAACTGGAGTCACAGGAGCCTCAGTACGTCTGAAAAACAGCCTCAGATCTTTACATCCACATTTCACACGGAGCCGCTGTGGTTTTATGTCAGACGTCGGGATTTATTCGTACTTTTAACCACAGCTGGAGGAAGATAAAGAAATACTCAACTACTAGACCTGAGTTCAATGTATTATTTAACCCTCGAATGATGAAAACAGTCACCGCAGACCCAAACCGTCCCCTGATCTGAACTGTTTAACACCTGTTCATCCACTCATTCCATCAGTACTTGTCAAAAATCGGTGTAAAATACAGTTTGTCGTCTTTTCGCGGTCGTCGGACGTGACCCATTTGGACGTTCAGAGGCTCCGTACGCTGCGATCTGACTGGATGAACTGACTTGAATTTGGAATATTTATCTTTAAAGATCTTTTTTTTTAAAGATTTATTTACTTACTGGAACTTAAGCTTGTTTAAATTATTTGACTTGTTCCAAGAACTTTCATCTTAAGCTACCCCGCTTAGATTTTACAACTAATTTTAAGCAGCATTTTATTACAAAACCGGCTTCATAGTTCGGGGATGAGTATCGAGGACACAGGAACTGTTTACCCTCAACACATTCGTACTGGTTTATGCAGTTTTGCTGATAAATACATATCTATTGAGTCATTTACACCTTCATAAGACCATGTGTATACATATCAGTAGTGGCTTTTCCATTGGACAACTTTACCCATATTTACTAAATGTCAAAAAAACAAAAGTGCATAATGTTGGCTTTTCCATTAAATCACAAATGCAATGATTTGTACATTTATCGCGAGATGACACGAGAAATCATTCCATAAACACGGCAATGAACGTAAATATTGTGTTGATGTACAGATAGATTCATTATTATTCTATATTACCGCTCTATCTCGTCCTAAATTAAAAAATGATGGGGTTTCCTGGTGTGTCCACACGTACCGCCACATGTTTCTGTTAAAACTCTTCTTCTTCTGTTGTTGTAACGTCTGTCAACATCCGATTTTTTTATTCATCTGACTCTAGTTGTACAAAAAGTTCTTCCCAGTGCAGTTTTGCGTGTTATACCAATTGTGCTACGCCTGAAAAAAAAACACCTCTTGCCTGTGAAAAAACTTTTAATCAGCAAACGAGAGTTTTGGCAAAATTGTCATTTTTTCCATTTGGTAAATTTTTATGTGTAAGTTTTATTCACATAATTTGAGGGTCAGTGGAAAAGTGACTATTGAAATAATGTGCAAGGTCAGATAAACTGCAGGATATAATTATCTGAGAGGGCAGATCTGGATTGACCCGATCATGTGACCGTGTTCATTACGACGCCTCATCCTGCCCGGACACAGCGGCGGAAAGAAAACCAGCCTGAACGGAGAACGGACAGATGTCTTCACCTGCCTGGACCTGACAAGACGTCTGTAAGAGAAACTGAGACGCAGACACCAAAATGCTGCATTATAGACATTATATAAACTAAATGTCAAGTAAAATTAATGTGTATTTGCAACATAGTATAGCAAACTATGACATGATCTAAAGCAAATTAATTTTAGCCAAAAAATGTCTCTGTTTTGAATGTCTGGGGTCGGCAGAAATCTGTGATGTTAAAATGGAGTCAGAGACAAATATATATATATATATATATACATATATATACATATACCATCAATTATATTCTAAAAGTATATTCTGCTTAAAATAACAATTTTATCATTCTATAATCCTTAGATAATATTTCCTTATTTTGAGAAAACTTGAGAAGTGCAGTATTCTTACTGTACTGGCAGATAAGTTACTTGAAATAAGACATTTTAACCCAATAATGACTTTAAGTTTCTTATTTTTGAACGGGCCTTTTTTACAGTGTAGTCATCTGCTCCAACATTGATTCCCCAGTAAAACCCATGGAGTTGGATCAGTGACAGTGGACGTACACACTGGGTTTATGATCAGTTCAGGACAGATTTTGCTGAAAAAGTCACTTTTTCTTCAGTTTTCTCTGTTTCTGATAAAATAACCTTAACTTTAATCTGAGCTGTAATGAACATCTACATGATCGGTGAATTAAATATAGGAAAATGCATGATTTTAACTTAAAAGTGTCAAGTACACAGGATAATATTAGAATAAATGGTGAGAAATCACTTAAGAAATGTTGAAAATAGAGAAAAATGAATTTGGGAACTTCCATGAAAGTGGCACCGGGTCTTTATGGGTTAATAAATGACAGTGGATGGAGACGCTCGGTTTATGTTCAGTTATTGATATAGTTCATGTAAATGTCACTTTTTCGTCAGTTTTCTCAGTTTCGATGTAATAAACATGGAATTTACGTGATATTTACACCAACATTAACTGAACATAAACCAAGTGTCTCCATCCACTGTCATTTATTAACCCTTAAACACCCAGTGCTGCTTTTATGGCAGTTTCCAAAGTAATTTTTCTCTATTTTCTGACTTTTTTTCTCAGAATTTTAATAATAATTAAAAAAAAATATTGGATCTTAATTAAATTTTTTTTCCCACCGGCCCTAATCCTCTTCTGTAACAGAGAAATAAGAAACTAAAGGTGTCAGATACATAAAGTTCCATAAAAACGACAGCATTTGGCTCTGATCTAGTGAGAAAAGCGCCGTTTATTTCTATCGATCATTAATTATTAGCATTTGTCAAACTGTTTCCACATCCTCGCCTCTTGTTTCTCCTTTAAAACACGCAGTAAATGACAGAGATCATAATTCACAGCCCGTGAGGACAAAGTTGCCTAAAGTGTGGATGTGCAATAAAGGGAGTGGTTCGGTGAAATCCTGCATCTGTCACATGGATGATGCACGGCCTCGCTGTGTCTCAGCTGTAAGTTCCTGTGTTGAAATCCACAAACCCTCCCAGCGACATCACACACTCCCCTTCTTCCACCCGCAAACACACAGCTTCACTGCCTTTTACACTTTAGCTTTTGTCTCGAAACATTTCTTGTATTTGGGGGATTTTTTTTTTCTTCTTCATTTGCAAGATTTGATGCTAAAATTACAAAGTTGCCTTGAAATTAAAAAAAAAATAAAAAATAAAAAATCAGTTTTATTAAAATGCAATAAATACCCCTGCACTGATTAGATAATTTTACTGTATTTTAGGTATAAATCCTATAATTGTGTGTTTTTCAATCAGAATTTTTGCTGTTTTTAATCAAATGGTACAAGTTTTGATATAAAAAAAAAGGAACTACACTGAAAATAGGGAAAACATAATGTAATATTTGTTATTTTTTGCATTTCTCTACAACAGAAGCTGAAAATCAGTCCTATTTTTAATGCACTGGGTCATTTTTTCATGCATAGACGTAAACGTTTTGTCCTCGCCGACTGCACAACGTCTTCAGAGTCTCCGTTCTTGTGCAAACACGCAGCGCGAGGACAGAAAGCAGCAGCTCTCATCACGCTGCCATAACTGCGTTTTAGCTTTTCTGGAGTGTGACTGTGTGAACTGACTCTTTCTCTGAACATTGTGAACTCCTGACCGTCGTCCAGTCCACCACGGCCGGGCTGTTCCTCACCTCACAGTAATCTGCACCAAGATAAGAGGAAATGTGCAAGAAACCGACCCCAGAACATGAGTTAATGAAGGTTATGACAGATAGACAGATAGATAGATAGATAGATAGATAGATAGATAGATAGATAGATAGATAGATAGATAGATAGATAG
>JAPQRP010000030.1:4985983-5004961 GCA_037367295.1 Apogon hyalosoma | reverse complement strand
TTTATTTATAGAGTTTATAAAATGAACCAGAATGAGGCACTAAACTGTGTCACTGCACAAACATTCACACTCACAAACTCCTCAAATTTTTTTTCACAAATTGTTTCTCATTTCAAAATACATTTTCCTGAAAATATAAGTAATTACCTACAAAAAAATATAAGTTTGGTGTAGATTATTGGAATTAAATTTTTTCGGACCAGATGTTAACCTTCCTTCGAAAGGGTTAGGGTTCGAAAGGTGAAATATAGAAAAAAATTCACTTGGGAACTGACACAGAAGCACCACTGGGCCTTTATGGGTCAAACAGATGTTCCACTTCAACCCCTGTGACACGTTTAGGTTCTTAATCTTGTGTACGGAGCATTTTCTACAACAGGTATAACTAAATTTACAGTCACAAGTGGAAAAAAAAAATCTCCTTCTTATTTTCATTGAATTGAACCTAAGTGTGGAACTCATCAACAACAGATGATGAGTTCTTCAGTCCTGGCAGATCTGCTCTATTTCTGACTGTAAACTTTTTTTTTTGCAAATTTTTTCTCATTTCAAAATATATTTTTCTGAAAACATAAGTAATTACTTACCCAAGTATATAAGTTTGGTGTAGATTATTGGAATTACATTTTTTGGACCAGATGTTAGCCTTCCCTTGACTCCGCCCAATAGCCTTCAGTGGCAGCTCATAGCTCCTAATGTGCTATGTGCTAATGCTAACGCTAAGGGCAGGTGCTGCGTTTGCTTTGGAGCAGAGAGCGAATTTCCCTACGGAGATAATAAAGCGAGTCGACCTTAACCTTTAACCTCTGCAATGAGCCCTGGGGTTTATCTGTTTCCAAAAGATAAAACTGTGTTCAACAATGAGTATTAGCTGTTTACCCAGGACAAATAAAACCCCACGTCGTGCCAGTGAATGTAGAAACTCAGCAGCCGGATCAAACGACTGGTAAAAAAAAAAAAAACACCAAACACATCGAGCCTTTTGTCGTATCTCAACTTCATCCAGTGTTTTTCGGATAAAATGGGCCTGTGTGTCCGACTCAACCTCAGAAAACAACTGTGTAAACAACTTCTAACAATAAATTACAAAAAAACACGGTGAATGTGGCGTTGAATCCTAAAATACTCGTAGAAGAGAATATTTGTTCGGACATGTGGTTCTCGCATGAGGCCTGTTGTTTTTTCCGGAGATGACGAAGGAAGTAACTGATTTATCATGGAAAATGTGCCATATTTCCTCCAATACTATCAGGGGCGGCAGAGTGCAGTCGGTGAGAGAGAAATGGAAGATTTTTTAGTACTTTTAGCAACGTTTTAGGGAGGTTTTAATGGTGTTTTGCTGTGATTTATTTTTTTTAAATAAATAATTGTATATAATAGTGATAGTGCTGTTTTGGAGTGTTGTACGAGTGTGTTTTGCTGTGTTTGAGCTTTTTTCCACATGTTTTTATCTGTTTTTTTCCCAGTTCATATAGTTCATGGATAGTTGAATTTTAGTGGTAAATATTAAACGTATGTATATTGTAAATCTATATGCAGATCTCTCCATACGCAGATGCAGTGTCTGTATTGGAATCAGATGACGGATGTTTTTGTCAGTCAATATTATTAATATTGTGTCTATTCATATTTCACATCAATTTTTATTTATTCTACTTTAGTTCCATTATTATTGTACTTTTTTGGGGTCATTTTGTTGCCTATTTTTAAATTTTGTTTATTTTTAAGTGATTTTGCTACTTATTTTTGTTTTGCTAACATTTATGTTTCTCCATTGTACCAGGGACCATCACTTAACAAAAAAAAACAAAAAAAAACACAACTATTTATCAAGCTGACATATTCTCCATTATTTTGTCAATTTCTATTAATTTTATTTGTAGTTTTGTTCCTTTTGATGCTTATTTATGTATATTTTTGTATATTTTTGTACATCTATCTATCTATCTATCTATCTATCTATCTATCTATCTATCTATCTATCTATCTATCTATCTATCTATCTATCATTATTTTGTTCTTTTTGTTCATTTTGTTGCCTATTTTCTTAAATTTAATTCATTTTTCACTAATTTTGTTGCTTATTTTGTGCTGATGCTTATATTTGTTGTACCAGTGTGTTGTCACGTACTTTTTTTTTTTCTTCCATTTTTAGAATGAACTAGTTATCAAGCTGACGTATTTGCCATTGTTTTATCCGTTTCTATTAATTTTATTTATCATTTTGTTCTTATTGTTCATTTTGTTGCTTATTTATGTTTATTTTTGTAAATTTTGTTATCGATTTTGTTCAATTTTTTTCACTTTTAATTAATTTTGCTTTTTTTTTTTTTTTTTTTACAGATGCTTGTTTGTCCATTGTACCTGCATATGTGCTTAACTTTTTTCTTTTGCTATCTATCTATCTGTCTATCTGTCTGTCTGTCTGTTCTGATCATAACGTGCAGACCCTTTCCTAATCCTTTCCTTTCTTAATGCGGTGCAGTAGTGGATCCGTTCTCCACCACTCCTCTACCTCCTCAGTGTCCTTTGGTCGTCTTCATATTCCAAGTCGTAGCTGCTTTAATTAAATCCAGAGCTCGTTCCCCCTGTTTTCTTTCCTCCACCTCATAGTCTCCACGTGGGGTTCGGATGGTGGAGCTGGATCTCCTGGCGTTCGCTCGGGTTCAGATCTGGCGACCGTGAAGTCCGTAGCATATGATTCACGTCCTTTTTTTTCTTTTTCTACTCGTCAGACCGTGCAGTGAAACCTCGTACCCTTCGGAGGGGGCCGTTGGTCGTCGTCGTCCCCGTCAGGTTTCCCCTTTCATTTGTCACCCGTCACACAAACTTCCCGTCACTTAAAATGAGCGTCGGTAACCGTCGCCGAGGATGTTTTCACTTTTACCTCCCACGAGCTGCACCCTCGGCCTCTGATGTTTAATGGCATGTGATAGGAACCACCTGGCTTACCCACCCAGTGCCCCTGATGAAGGGGAGGAAGTGGTTTCCACATCATATAGCTCCAGCCATCAGGCTCGCAGGCCGCACTGTCATCCTCTGCTTTGTACTTGGAAGAGCTCGGAGCTGGAGGATGGGTTTGATGGATGGAGGTAAAGGCCCTTCCTATTGAAACATGCATGAGATCTCTAATATGCAGCCTAATTATTACCACCTTGGTTTTTATTGATTTTGGAGAATGACGCCATAGTTATAGACAAAAAAAAAACAACCCCGAATTCTCCGTCTTGAACAGTTCCAGCGGTACATAACCACAAATTAGGAATAGACGTGTAAGAATTTTGTTGCTAAGGAAATTCTTCAGTAATCAGCAGCACGATGAGTTGAAAAATACTTGTAAATGATTTCATATGGGTTGCTTTGTGTTGCGTTGTAACCTAATAAACTGATGAGGGAGAAACCGCACTGTCAACATGTGCCGGACAGACAGCCTTCGGGGATGAGAGCCCGCTGTGTCATTTTTCTTTCTGCAAAGCTTTGATATTTGTTGTGTCCAAACCTACCTTTGGAACGCACATCTGATTCACAGCAGCGTACCTGTTTGAATTTTATTTAACTTCTATTTATTCAAGTTTTATGAGAACTTTACAAACAGTAAGCAAACCAGCAAACATAAAAACAGTCATTTAAATTACAATGATGTGCTTGTGCAGCATCACTTGCACACTGAGGTACTGAATGTTTGCACAATAGCTCATATCGTATAGTAAAATAAAACGTATAAGTATGTGAATCAAGAATGTTATTTGTTTACAATCAAAGTGAAAAGAAAGACGAGCGGAGAAAGCAAAACAAAAAGAGACAGACATCCATCGTGTTATGTATTTAAGTCCAAGTTATAGTGTACCCTCACAAGTTCCAGTGGCTTCCTCCATTTCTGCAGGAAAATATGAGTCCTTTTATTAATATGGTGTTCTAGTTTTACCAGTATCACAACTTCTGAGATCAGTGGTTTCCACACAGGAGTGGAAGGGGGTCTTCTCCAATCCACTGGACCAGTATGGCTTTCCTTGCTAGCATTAACAGTGACTGGGTCACATCCTCATTTTCTTTTAGAAAAGCAGGGACCTTCCCTAGCAGACGTAAAAGTGGGTTTACTGGTACCTGTTGACTTATGCTGCACTAATACTTAAGCACACTGCCTTCCAGAATACACATTTTATTTATACACATTAGAATCCAGTTTGAGCTGCTAAAGACAGGTAAATGATTACGGTGTTTCCATGGTAACTCTGAATGTCCAAATGGGTCAAATCTGATGACCATGAAAAGATGATAAAACTGTATTTTAAACCAGTTATTTACATATATTGATAGGCTTAGTGGATCAACAGGTATTAAACAGTTTATGTCAGTGGAGGCTTTTATGACTGGTTGTGTCCAGATATACTGAATATCTGTAACTTTTGGTTTGGTTGGTGATGTTGATTCTACATATTTCCAACTCTATATAATATAGTCTATGCAAAAGTCTATATAGTCTATACAAAAACCTCCTGTAGACTAAGGCGTCACGATTAATCAATCAGATTTTTTAATTAGGACGATGTTTAAAAAATGGTAATTGTCAAATCAAATTTCATCTCTTTCGTGTCTCCGTGCTACCGCAGGCTCCTCCTCCTAACTGTGACAGTGGTCTCCACAGTCTTTGGTCTCCACACACCAGTACAAAAATGGCATTTGATAAGGAGAGTCAGAAGTTCGTGGCTAAAAATAGCAAGAGCGAGGCGGTTGTGTGGAATTGGTACGGCTTCCAAGTTTCTGATGAAGACCAAACTATGCAAACTCAGCCTGAAGGTGGTATCAGTCAAAGACAGCAGCACAGCCCACTTGTCTCAGCTCCTCAAACATCATCACAGACTTGGAGCAGTGCGTTGCATTGCGAGCTGCACATGAAAATGATGTGGCGGCTAAAACGCCACCACCAGCCCGAATCGAAATCAAAAATCGAGTTTTCAGTGGAAAAAATATGGATTTTATTTTGGGCCAAAATCGTGCCGCCCTGCTGTTGTCTATTTCTTTGGCTTCTGTCCCTTTAGTGCAGTTCAGGCACTGGATTTGACGTCGCTGTCGATCGTCGCATTAACACAACAGATGCATTAGAATCCAGTTGGAGCTGCTAAAGACAGACTGTGCATGTGCACAATTTGAAGAATTGCAGAAATGGAGTTAATTAGACTGATTGGGTTGTTTGCAAATCTCACATTTCTTGTGGTTTTTTGGTGTCCAGACTTTCCAAAACCAATCTGGACACAATCTGGATCTGCCAAAAGATGGATCTGAAGAAGAGGAGACAGATAAATCACCGTCGGAGGCTCATATAAGAGTGGAAAAACCTGCAAATGCAAACACAGTCAGTGACAAGATGAGGAAAACAGCATTTATGAAGTAGAAAGAACATAAATTAGGGTGGATTTTGTTGTCTCATGATTGCTGGAAACAAATCCTCTTTTGTCTATTAACTTTATGTATGTATTTATTTAACACAACTAAACCCACACAGTGGAAAATCACAAGTTAAATACGTTAAAAATACTAAAGCTTGAACTCCACAGTCCGTATTTCGTGGGTTCAGACGCTGTCGAGCTCTGTTTCTGTCTTCGGCCGATCCATCCCTGCACGTTCGGCCGCAGATCGAATGCGTCTAATTTTTGCATGATGTGCAACCTCCCCAACCTCCACCAGCCGAGGTGGCCACAATACACGGGGAGGCTCAGGTAGAATATCATGTGTAGCACATGTGTAAGTGATACATGCGGCTCATTGTAATCAGAGGTGACAGAGGATTTAAAAAAAAGCCCAAAATAAAGTAAATTGTCATGCTGTGTGGAATTTCCCTTGACGTCCACCAGCCCAAAATAATATTTTCCATAAGATTCATTTTCCCAAGCACCGTGAGGAAAAATATTCTGCTTCAGTATGTGTTGTTTCTTAAATCACCGTGCTATTGAAAGCTCCCATCTGCCCTTGCACCGAAGGCTGCGGGCTAATGAAAGCCTCCGTCTGCTAATCTGTGTCGAGGATGGAGGAACAAATTATTTCAAAGCACATCTGTAACTCGTCACGCAATGAAAATCTCTCAGAAAACACTGTTTGTCCAGTTGCTCAATATTTATTTGCCAAACGAAGGCTGTGGATGGGGGAGGAATGCCGGACCCCCGCTCTACAAAGGGCTTTTTAATGGCGTTTCATTAATTATTGCTGAGAATGATTTGCTGGTGTAAATTTCTGCACTTTTGTGAAAGATGAAAGAGGACGTGAAAACGGATATTTCCCCCTCTGCGTTAAAAGAAAAAAAAGCCTCGCGCACACGTGATGGTTTTCAGAAAAGCCTTCGTCGACACGGCCCCGAATGTCTGCACGATCAAGAGCACGACCGGCCTGTAGGTGGCAGTGTGGTGAGACCGTCGAGGACCACGAACAGTCAAATCAAGGTCCAGCGTGATGCCATGAATTGCGTACAGATAACGCGTCACTTTTAATTGGCGTGTTATCTGTACGCATTATAAGCTTTCCACGTGCATGTTCAAACCGCGTCAAATACCACGCGATTTGTGCGATTAGCAGTTAGCGCGATTAGCGGTTCCGGGTATGTAAACCGGAGACCTTGGCGTACACTGACACACGCTCAAATGGCGCTGAATAACACACGAAAGGATGAAAATGGGTACGTACAGCACGCCAAATGCAATTAGAACTGGCGCGATTCATTGCGATCAGTCTGCAAAGTCAGGGGATTTGTCCGTTTTGCCGTATGTGCATCACATACAGAAAACGGAAACTGCAAGACTCCCTGAATTTCCTCAGACCTCTGTCCCTTTGGTGCAGTTCAGGCACTGGATTTGACGTCGCTGTCGATCGTCGCATTAACACAACAGACGCATTAGAATCCAGTTGGAGCTGCTAAAGACAGACTGTGCATGTGCACAATTTGAAGAATTGCAGAAATGGAGTTAATTAGACTGATTGGGTTGTTTGCAAATCTCACATTTCTTGTGGTTTTTTGGTGTCCAGACTTTCCAAAACCAATCTGGACACAATCTGGATCTGCCAAAAGATGGATCTGAAGAAGAGGAGACAGATAAATCACCGTCGGAGGCTCATATAAGAGTGGAAAAACCTGCAAATGCAAACACAGTCAGTGACAAGATGAGGAAAACAGCATTTATGAAGTAGAAAGAACATAAATTAGGGTGGATTTTGTTGTCTCATGATTGCTGGAAACAAATCCTCTTTTGTCTATTAACTTTATGTATGTATTTATTTAACACAACTAAACCCACACAGTGGAAAATCACAAGTTAAATACGTTAAAAATACCAAAGCTTGAACTCCACAGTCCGTATTTCATGGGTTCAGATGTTATGTTTTATTTATATTTTGACCTAAATCCGTTCATCATCGTAGTTTGATCGTAGTATTTCTGTGTTTAAACACTTGTCGACATACGGGTAGATTGGTATTTTAATTTGAAATTTAAGATATTTCAACCCAAATGTTCAAGCATGAATGACTAAAATAGTTTGCATCATGTAAAACTGCTCATTAAGTATCAGAAACATTTATGTGGAGATAAGTTTAAGAAGTAAATCCACACAATAAACAAACAATAAATAATCAATACAATAAACTACAGATCAGTACAAGGGATGCACTGACTCATCTGCCAACCGTCCTGCAAACCTTTTCCAATGTTCGACTTTCTTTTTTATATAAATCCTTTTGTTGTTTAGTTTTTAAAGTTATATTCAAAATAAACAAACAAACAAACCATCAATATCAACCAATATTTGTTGATTGTCATCAGCGTATAATGTGTCTTTTCACTAATGGCAATGGCAGATATTTGTGTGTCATGTTATATTAATAGAATAGAATAGAATAGAATAGAATAGAATAGAATAGAATAGAATAGAATAGAATAGAATAGCCTTTATTGTCATTGTGTGTTTAAAATTAGCGGTGTTACTCCAGTTAGTGCAACAATATTCTAAAATACTAATACGTCAGAAAAAAAGAATAGAGTGAATATAAAATAGCAAAAACTAAAACAAGCTAAGACAATAGAATATACAATTACATATGAAACATTAAAGTAAAACTAAAAGTAAAATAAAATAGAACTGGAAGTAGAATAAAAATAAAAATAGACATAAAATATGAAGAGACAGAGTATTAACAGCATGTACATCTATGAACTCAGGTCTATTAAAAATAGTGCATTTATGATGATTGGATAAATATTGAACAAATATTGCGTTGTTATTGCAAGTGAGATTAAATTAGATATTAATTAGAAAGAAGATATTAGAGGTTTTTTCATGAATTTGTATGTTTAATCTGTTCATTCATAGATAATGTGATGAAGGACTGAAAGGCCTTAAAATAGTGACTCTGTTTATAATTTTATCCAAGATTTATTTGTTGTTGCTTTAGTTTTTTATTCCACTTCAACAAAGAAATCTGCATTTCAATTATAAACATACATTCATAAAGAAACATAAAGTATGTGCCTCGGCGAAGGCTTTTCCAGTCATTTCGTCCCTAAATCGGTCCAGTAACATGCAGATGCGGTCGTGTTTCTGTTGAAAGTACGTGTCATGAGCAGCGCGACAGAAGCTTCCAGAGTCTTTTCTGGAAAAAATCCAAAAGTCACTTTGTCTCATTTCTAGTCCAAATATCTCATCAGACTTAAAACACGACAGAATCACCTACAGAGGAACTTTTCAGTGCGATATAAGAACTGATTTATAGACAATAGATCTGGAAAATCTGATTGAACAAATCTGACCAAGATCACTTTCACTGGTTCCATTGGCAGATTTTTTTGCTTGAATTAAGCAAAAAAAATCTTGAATTAAGTATCGTTCGCATGTTTTTGTTTGTTCAATAATAATAATATTTGAGCATTGAGATCCGATGGATCAAATATGATAAAAAATTTAAACTCATACCTGGAAATTGATATTTGAAAAAAAAAAAAAAGTTTTTGGTTGTTCCGAAGAACCAACAAAGGCTCCAGTTTCTGGTATTTTTTTTTTTCTGTCAGTGATTGAAAGGTTCAGGCTTTACAGGGTTAAGTGTGATGAGATATTTTGACTAGAAATGAGAAAAATACACTCGGTGAGAGTTTGATTTTTTCCAGTGGGTCGACTCGATGCCGACTGCTCGCGCCTTCCTCGCTTCTGTTGGGTTAATTCCAGGACCCACCTGCCTCGACCGCAGTCCAGAACACAACCCTTAAATCCCAGGCCTGGATCAGAGCTCGCCTAATGCCCGCTCATTAGGCCTAATAACCAGTGTTTAATAGCAGAATTCTTGTTATCCCTCCTAAATGAGGCTTGATAAGAAATTTGTTAATTGACAGGAAACTCAGACTCGCAGCCCCGCACATGTTTTGCTGAATTATTATTGGCTGTCCGTGACTGTGTGTGTTACTTTAGCTACTGGATGGGGTAACCCCAGTCACTTGCCTCCTCAACACCTGTGTTTACTTTGGGGCCTCGGCCCCCATGACCCAGCAGCAATCCTTCACTCACTCAGAAGATGGAGTGAGCTTCCAGCCTCCAAATATGTGCTGTCCCTGCACTTTTACCACCCTGATTCCTCTAAGACTTTCATTATGGGGCACGGGCCAAACGGCCGGTATAAATTACAATCCTCTTCCAAATTCGAGTAAATTTAAACATTCAGATCCTGTTCTCTTCCACTGTAACATTAGGCCGGTCTAAGAGCAGAAATAGGCTGTTTGTCTGCGCTTGTTGTGGTTGTTGTGGCTTTAAAGTGCTGTGGGAATGGAAAGTGGATTTGACGAGCCATTAATGTGAAATATAAGTGAATTTGTCTTTTCTTTGGACAAACTCACAGGCAGAGCTGGGCTGTGAACGCTGGCAGTGAAGTACAGCCAGTGTGACAGATTTATGTCAGAAGGAAAACTCAGGTGTCCGTCGGTACCGTGTCCAACTGTGACGTTCATGTTTTTTGGGATAAATTACAGAATCACAACACACGGTTCGGAGTCCAGTGGGTCTATGGGAACTACAGCCCGACCAATTAATCGGCCTCGCGATTAATCCGACCAATTGTAGCGTATCGCCGATTAATCAGCATCGGCCAAAATGTAACTGATGCGTTCACTGTTTTGCTGCTCGGAGATTCGGTCGCTCGCTGCTCCTGTGTGTCTGTGGTGCCCGACAATCACGTTAGCCCCCCCCTTCCGAAAATGAATGATTTACCAAACAATTTTATGTCACTACTTATAAAATATAGACTCACATCTTTTGCCAAACGTCTGCCCTCCCCAGCATCAAAACCACCACATCTACAGCCTGTGTTTCCCACGGGTCACATGCTAGTCTAATAGAAGACTGTTATACAGCCTTTTAAAGGTGGGCCAATTATCTTTGTGAGAAAAATTAAGATTTATACAACTGTTAATTGACATTCTGGTAGAGTTTCAAACTGTCTTCCACATAGGTTGTGGGTGTGTATTTTAGTATATTTTAGTGTATTTTTTGTGTTTTAGTGTATTTTTATGTGTGTTTTAGTATATTTTAGTGTATTTTTTGTGTTTTAGTGTATTTTTATGTGTGTTTTAGTATATTTTGGTGTATTTTTCATATATTTCAGTGCAATTTTTGGTGTGTTTTTAGTGTTTTAGTGCACTTTTTGTGCATGTAGATGTATAATAACGCCGTCAGTCATTGATGGGTGGAGGGGTTCAGGTATGAGCTTTAACAGCTTCAGCGTCAGTAGAACAAACATTAGTCACAGACAAATGGAAATGGAACATTAGTGGATGTAAACATGGTTCACACTGGTTTAGCACAATAACCATGAGGCCTGTTGGACTGATATTTATGTGAACGGAGGGAATTAAATTTGACCAAAGACCATGAAAAAAGGCTGAAAAAGTCAGATATTTGGCTTCCTCAAACCTGCAGATATGGTGATTGGAAATGCAAAAGGCCCAGAGTATGTCTGGTCATGTTTTGGACCCTGTGATACACCATGAATCCTATAAACTTTTACATTTTCCTCTTAGTTTTTGATACTAAAATCCACACAGAAGCTAAAGAAATGAGCTCAAATCTCAGTATTATACAGAATCAGATTAGTTCAAACGAGGGAAATTCATTGAAGGTCTAACTTTATTTCATGTTTTTTACACTGCGCTGTAACTTGACCTAATGTAGTGCCCAGTGTTTTTCTTCTTCGACACTTTTATCCACATGTGAGAGGTCACCAATGAGCTGTTTACTGCCTTTAAGATGTTAACGTGGTGTGGATCTGATGAATGTTGTGCACAGTCTACTCTGGAGCCCAGCCAGAGTTCTGTTACTCGTACTACAGTGTTAACTGTTCAGATATTAGTGCCAGTGTTTTTTCAGGTGTGGGTACGTCGGTGTGCGCCAAAACCATGTTTCCATGGAAACAGGCCAGCCTAAAGCTGCCCCGGTATTATATTAAGTCATTAAACTCTGATATGATTAATTGAAGTGTGCGTTCTGGAATGAGCTGAAGCAGCGTGGCATTGGACATTCCACCTGATTTTCCTGCAGTTTTCACATTTCTTTATAAAACCACTCAGTCAAGAACAATATTCAGATACATTTTCATTAACAAGTGGTATTTGGAGTATTTGGGAGTGTCCTGGGAGCTTGGCTTGGTTTCATGTTCTGTTTCCTCTCACTTCCATCTCACACTGTGTTAATTCATCACTCAGATATTTTTTATTATCGTGAGTTTAAATGAAGCTCTGGAAAACAGATAATGAACACAGCAACAAATGTCTTTATCCATCGGGTCAAAGTCGTTCCTCAAATACAGCAGTTTTACCAGATTCAGGTGAACCATCGGACTGTCCTCGTTACCGCAGACTGACTCTGTTTTTGCATTCAAACTAGACAAACTGTTCTACTGGACATACTGTGTTTTTACACTCTTTTCTATATGTGAAGTGCATATTCTTTAGTGTTTTTATATTTTTATCTAGACGAGAACTACCTGTCAGCAAAATGTCCCCGTGTGCACATAATGATAATAAACATTCTTGAATCTACGTGGACAAAAGTATGTGGACACTTTGAATCCAGGCGTTTCTTTTCTAACGGGTCATAGATGGTTTAGACTTAATTTCTCTCAACATTGTTTTTTTTTTTATTCATGACTCCGATTTTAAATGTTCTTCCTCTAAATTTCTAAAACATTTTTCCTGCTCTGACTGTAAATAATCATTTTCTACCACAACTAACCGTCTACTTTCTTCACCTCGCATTAAATTTTAGGGAAACATTGATGTTTTTATCTGAAATCCTCGTGAACAGGACATCTTACAGCTGTAGACATGATGTGTCCCAATACTTTTGTCCACGTAGTTTAGAAACATCAATATTTTACCGTGTTTTATTTTCACTTCACGGACTGTAGAAAAGGAAAGGGAATGTGCAATGTCCATCTCACTTAAGAAGTAAAATCTCTCATTAAACTTTAAGGAAATATTAATGTTTATTAACTACGTGGACGAAAGTATTGGGACACATCATGTCTACAGCTGTAAGATGTCCAGTTCATGCTGGATTGAACCTGAATTCAACGTGTCCCAGTACTTTCGTCCATGTGTTGCAGGACTGAGCCTTACAGTCCGTTAAACGGGCCAAATGCTTCCATAAAGAACCTTTAAGACTACATGCGACTTTTTTTTCTTTTTTTCATGTTAAAAGAAACATTTCAAACCGTTTGAGTGTTGTCTTTTCCAGGACACTGGCAAGTGCAGGAAAAGAACTCAAAGATAACTTCCTGAAAGCCCTGGCAGAGCGAGAGGAGGCCAACCGCAGTGGGAAAATGACTGTGAGTACATTATTACAGCACTCCAATTGCTACGTAATGGGATTCCCCTCAAATATTTCTGCAATTCCATTAGGATGGGAACAAAATCCATACTGTGTCAAGTTTAGTGGAAATGCCCCCCCCCCTCCACCTTTACCCCACCTTTCAGACGCCACCTTTTTCTACTGGTCAAAGCTCCGTGCAGCGTTCAGGAGCAGCGTGTAACATGTCAGGGGTTGGACTTGGCATTGTTCTCAGGGCTCGTAGGGGTCCTTGAAATCCTTGAAAATGCTTGAGTTTTAGTTTACGTGCTTGGAAGCGCTTGCAGTTATAACTCTTTGATGTGATTTATTTAATTCAAACTGTGTTCTCCTTAAAATTTCTAAGCTTTGTGCTATTATGACACATAATTTTAGATGTTGAGAGCATAAGACAATGTACATCGTGATAAAAAGTGTAAAAAATAATCCCGAGTATGTGCATTTTATTCCAGTGATAAGGTGAAAATGACCCTTAAAAGTGCTTGAAAAGTGCTTGAATTTGACCTTGAAAAATATGTACGACCCCTGTATTAACAGTGTGTATCTATGAACAATATTAACAGTATTAATATTAACAGTGTGACAGTGTCAAACTAAAAGCTGCTGTCAGTATACGAGGCCGTTTACATTCACACCAATACTCTGATCATTATCTGATTTCTGGAGTTTTCAGATTATTCCAGTGTTCATGTAAACAGGATGATCGGATCAGTTTTGTCCGATAACAGCAGAAATCAGATTATTAGACATCAGATTACCACACCTAGATCTCTCCCCAATACCCTGATGTCTTCACGCATGTGTACAGGTTAATCTGATTTATTTTGGTTTTTTTTGTTGTTGTTTTTTGTTTACATCTGCACGTGCATTAAGAAATAAATCTGTGTAAATGGAAGTTACACAGCGACCCATGAGCCAAAGGAAAAAGGTAAACAAGCAGTGAAGTGAAATGAAGGACAGCAGCAACGTGTGACCTATCTTGTCGTCTTATTAGCTCCTCCCACTTTAGGACAGCTAATGTTGACACCACTGGCGTTGCCATGTTAACCAGACAAGACTGGATGTTTTGAAGGAAAACAGGAAGTGTGCATCTTACGTCATAACATATGTATGTACTCCAAAAATCACTTTTCTGAAGTGCATGTAAATGCGTCGCATCTGATTACGGCAGTTATCGTATTACTCACAGTTATGGGATTTTTATGGTCATGTAAACGAACTCACTACCAGCATCACTGAACTCCAGAACCGCTATGACCGCGAATTGAAAAGGAATTAAATTTGACCTAATGAATCCCCAAAACCGTTTTTCTTGTTTTTGGTTGTTTGAGACGAGAAAACTTGAACTTTTTAAAATGTAACCTTTATTTTACCAGGTAGGTTTAGTTAGAACCAGTTCTCATTTACAATGACGACCGGGTCAAGAGGTAGAACAGGCTGAAAAAATAACAACAACAAAAATGATAAAGTTTTTGATATCATGAAACATAATTTTAGAGGTTTATCGCCTAATAGAATGTACATCATTGTGATAAAAAGTGTATAAACTAATCCTGAGTATATGTTCCCTGTAGAGGTGTATGTGACCACAGTGATAAGGGGCTGCGCTGGATTAAATGGAAAACGACCCTGAAATCTGACCTTGAAAAATGTGCACGAACCCTGTGTTCTGCAGCGAGCGTTAGCGCCGATGGACTCAAAATGATTCACTTTCAAGATGCTGGAGCAAAAAAAAAAAAAAGTCCGTTTTGTTTGACCTCCGTTTACCTGCCCCTGTGGGATTTGCAATTATGAGATCACATGAAGTGCATTGAGGGGAGCAGAGGTAGTAACACCAGAAGTTTTCCCACTGGATGTTCACTGTATAAACAGTACAGTGCACAAAAAAAAAGAGATAGAACTGCAGCTTTTTCCTCTCAAAGACAAAATTATGCAACTTTAAAACTCCACTTTCTCCGCCATCCGCAGTAAAAACAAGCTAAATATCAGGTGGGGAATTATCAACATTGTTTAGCTGACATGATATTTTCCCAGCTCTTCTTACTTTCCAGCTTTAAAGAGCTTCCCTTTGCTGAAAAATTGGTTTGGGAAGATGTTTATTTTCCTTTGAGCCCCTCTGTTTATAATTGAACCCACATTTGTGCGCTTAATTCCTCCTCTCTTTGAAACTGTTTAAGAAACAGGTAATCTTAATACAGTCTGACGAGGCTTGACCTCATTGGTATGTTTACATTAGACAGATGTATTCCAGACACCGGCCATGTGTGGACAGTACACAGGACACGTTTTCATATGTGCTCCTAATGCGGATCCCGGTTAACGTGTCGATCGAGTGTGTGCGTTTGAATATTTAATTAGCGCGTGTTGATCCATGTGTTGGACATGTGTCGCGTACGGACATCTGGCGTCGGCCGCCGCAAACTGTAAACACTTAAAGGAAGTCGGACGCACTTAGGGGTTCCTGTCCTCGCATCGAAAACCCTCTTCATGAAAGTGTCAAACCACCCACGTTAATCTTCGATAAGGCTGAATAATAAGACCACCCAGTTCTGAAAGGCCTATTGAAAGCTCCTCGGACCTGAGGATCAGTTCCACTAACTCGCTCCAGGTTCTTATCTGCGCATGTTTTCACCGCGCTCTAATGCAAAGCACCTCCCGTCCTCAACGGCTCCTTCACTTTCTGGCAACATTTTAATATTTTTACATCAGTGTTATTCACGTTTTGGAGCCTCAGTTCAGCTCAGAATTTATTTGTTCAATTTTCTTGTTTTTTTTTTTTTTGAGTTAAGGAGAAATTAGGAAAAACATTCTGGATATTTTTACATCGACTACAGTGTGGTTTTTATACTGGACTATTGGTTTTTAGTTCACCGGATAATAGGCCATGAACTATTGTGAAGGCGTCGTCTTCGTTGTCGTCTTCATTAACAATTTCTTCAAACATCTTCTCTCACGAAACTACTGGTCACATTCATTTCAAATTTGACATGTATCTTCCTTGGGTCAATGTCTGCAAAGTCTGTTCACAGTTTGGACAAACTTTGATTTTGGAAGTTTTGAAAAAAATTAAGTGGTAAAAATGTTCCTTTTCTTCTAATGGTCCGTACTTTGATAGTTTATAACATGTAAATGGTTACAGATATTAATATAGTTACTATTGATCACTGATAGAAAGTCATATATGGACTTTGATTTGGGTCCATGACCTTTGACCTCGAGTGACCAAAGGTCACCGATGTCCAGATTTCCGGTCCAGTCCGTCTCCCAAAGGTATCGGTGCTTACGTTTTTTTCAATTTTAACCCATTACCATTTTGTTAGTGTTCCATAATGAGCATTTGATTTTAAATGACCCCTTAGAAGCAAAAATAAATAAAATGAACTTTGCCAAAAACCAGCCTTCGTATAAAGGTTAAAGCTGCGTATGACTTTCGTCTCCACTTTTTCATCCAATCTGTCAAAGCCCGGTCGTAGCCTAAGTATCATGAATCCGTAAGTCTGTCCGTCATTACGCACCTGAATCTCTTTCCTCTCGGTGAACAATTTCCAAGTGGACTCCACCATAAACAGTCCATGTGTTTATAAACTGAGTCGGTAGGACACTAGGGCATTTTCGGAAATTTGTCACGACATGCACTGTGGGAAGCGGAGCTCCAAAGCACGTCACGACAAATTTCCAAAAATGCCCTAGTGTCCTACCAACTCTGTAGACTTTATGGGTTAGAGTTAGTGATTCATGTTTTACAGTGATTGATGTGATTTATGTATGATTTAGTGAAATGTAAATAATGTATAAATAATAATCACAGTACCTAGCAATAGCATTAGCATTCTTATACACACAATACGCTGTATTATCATGAGTTAAATATGACCAGATATGACCAGTTGGTCTAATTAAAAGGTTAAAGTTAACTCACTTTATGGGTTAGAGTTAGTGGTTCATGTTTTACAGTGATTCTGATTTAGTTATGATTTAGTGAAAAATGAATAACTAGTGTGTTGACCCCTGGAGAACCACAGGTTCTAGATCCTGGACATTGTCAATACAGAGGGTGGGATGCAAAAAAAAGGGGGGGGGTTTAAATCCCCATCCCAACCCTGTGGGGCAGCATCCTGGTCCCCCACAGTGGATATTAGTTGTGTATTCACTCATGCTGTACTGCATTCGTCCAGCAGTCACCGCCAAAGCGTTCACCTGATTCTGGGCATAGCAACGTCACTGTAAGGCTGTTGTGTTCCAAAATTAGAAATATTTCCTAAAATATTGGTCCGATCAACTTGTCGTTTTCACTAGTCTGTTCCTTGACCAAAAATACATAAGTATGACGAACTGCAGCAGTTAGCTGTGTACGGATTTAGTGTGATGTCCGACACACACACACACACACACACACACGGACACACACACACACACACACACACACGCACTCACACACACACACACGGACACACACACACACACACACACACACACACACACACACACACACACACACACGGACACACACACACACACACACACGCACGCACACAAGTCCACTTCCCTTTTTATAATTTAGATTTTCAGGTTTCTGTTTTTTTTTTTTTTTTTTATTAATTGTAGTTTGAAAAATGAGTTTTGTCACATTAGCTCAGCAGCGGTGGTCCGACCCGCCGTCAGAACTTTCATCCCTTCATCTGTTATCTACTCTTTCGTTGTCTTTTACGCTCGTTGGTGGTTTTATCTGCAGGTTTCATCAAGTTTCATAGCGTAATTGATATTTTCCCGTTCCATAAAAGCCCGTCTCGCTCTTAAATATTTGTCCTTTGTCGTAAACTCCACCGTCGTGCGCTGACACAGTCTCAGTTGTCGCCTACTTAATTCATCATAAAGGCTTCGTCGTTGTTTTGAGCGACTGTAAGAACGCAGTAAATCATCCGTTTGAGCAGCACAAAAGAAAAGCAGCAGAAAATACTAGAGGCTGATGGAGCGCGTCCTCATTGTCGCGGGGCCTCATCCATCAGAAGTGGCTCTTTCCTCCTCTTTTCATGTCACCCTCAGCCTTTTAAGTCAGGTTGGAATTACACCTGTCACTTCATACACTTTCTGCTCATTCTGCCTCTGTCCGAAGATCGATAGCATGAACGGAGCTCACCTTTTCAGTCTGGGCCCCCCCCCCCCCCCCACACACACACACACACACACCCAGCTTCTCTTATTTAAGTCCAGAGGTGAAGCTTTATAATAGGTGGATAAAAGTATGTGGACACGTTGCCTGTTTGTATCCTTATTTGTTGTACATATTCCTCATCTGTAGTATACAGTTAGCTTTTTGTATATTTCAGTAGTTTTTGTAGCACTTTAGTAGCATTTGCATATCTAATATTTTATCTTGTAGCTTTTGTACATTGCCCACATTCTATGGAACAGAGTCAGGGCCGCTGGGAAGAAAAAAAAACAAAAAAAGGTCCAATACATATATTTTTTATTATTATTATGAGAAAAAAGTCAGAATTATGACTGCTTTGAATACTTTTTTTTTTTTTTAATTATTATTGTTCTGAGATTAAAGTCAGAATTCTGAGAAAAAAGTCTGAATTTTTTCTCAGAAAATTATAAAATAATAGTAAAATATATATCTCTCTATATATTGGACCTTCAGATAATTTAAACCAAACTAACCAATGTAATGATATTTATCCCAATACAAAACTATATTATTTTCATTAGTCCTTATTTTTTAAATCCCAGACCCGTTAGAACAGAAACACCTGAATTCAACGTGTCCACATACTTTTGTCCATATAGTGTATATGGTTTTAGTAAAAATGTATATTTTTCAATCATTCAATTATTTAATTTATTCAACTGTTGCATCTTCAGTTATTATAGAAAACAATCGAACTTTTTAAATTGTGAATTGTTCATAACATGTAAAACACTAATCAAGATAAAAAAAAATGTTTTAGCTCTATCATCCAGGCTGGATTTCAGTGTGTTTGATCTCTGTGAAGCTACAAAAAATTAAACTAACACTGAAAAGTCAATTCTTAAAGGCTCATATTGATCTAACTCCACTGTTGTGAGTCTGTGGTTCCTGTCTTTGTGTATTTGGACCCTAATAGTT
>JAPQRP010000030.1:4764631-4776087 GCA_037367295.1 Apogon hyalosoma | reverse complement strand
GCCATGTTTTCACATCTAATGCACTGACACTTAGGCAGATTGAACTGTCCATATTTGGGGCCTATTTTTGGACCCAATGTTTGATTATAAATTCATTAATTATGGGATGGATCAGAGCAAGAGGATAATTTTAGTGCATTTATCTGGG
The DNA here is from genome assembly GCA_037367295.1 of Apogon hyalosoma. Taxonomy (NCBI): domain Eukaryota; kingdom Metazoa; phylum Chordata; class Actinopteri; order Kurtiformes; family Apogonidae; genus Apogon; species Apogon hyalosoma. The sequence goes on along the minus strand of JAPQRP010000030.1, from coordinate 4,775,939 downwards.
GTCATCATTAGGTCCATCCTGGGGGAAATATGTCTACATTTACCTTTAATTATTGGGTCTAAACAGATATAACATAAACCCAGTTTCAGAGAAGAACCCTAATATCTCCCAAAATATTGGTCCTATCAATTTGTCGTTTTCACTAGTCTCTTCCTTGACTAAAAACATGTACGTATGCCAAAGTGTAGCCGTCAGCTCTGTACGGATTTTGTGTGAAGCCCCAGACACACACACACACACACACACACACACACACACAGAGTCCACTCCCTTTCTATAATATAGGATAGACTATTATGTTATTATTTTATTGGTCTGATCCACTTGCCATATGAGTTTAACACCCATGGGTTCCATGAAACCCTCTGGGCTTCTGATCTGCATGTGCTTTAAACATGAGCCTCTGTTTGCTGTTGTTGTCGTCGTCCTGTGCAGAGTTTTACTGCGACAAAAGGCTTTCCTGTTAGAACTGGAATGAGACTCACTGTTCCCATTAAATCATCTTTTTGTAGTTTGCGGTGCCAGTTTAATGTGTGCACACTGGATGATGAAGCACAGACCTGAGGTCAGACATTAAAGATCCTGCACTTGGATTTGATCGCCAAGTCTCACTATTAATACGGCCAAAACAAATGTAAAACATAACACTCTTTTCCGTCACACTGTGCAAAACAGTACGTGTTGTGTTTGCACTCGTTTAAGATGGAAGAGAACAAAAGAGGCTGAGCGCCAGGGAGGAGGGATGGATGGATGGGAGGATAGATGGAGGTGTGGGCAGCATGTGTGGACTTTTACAGATAAATTAACCCTTTAACCCCTGACGTGTCTGTGGTGAGCGTTCTGAATGTATCATTTATTACAAATATTCATAAAAATTCAACCGTTTGCTCTATAAGGAAATTTTCAAAACGTTCCGACAGAATAGACCGTGTGCTTCCATAGACATTGCAATGTCATAGAAGATGACGGTGTTTCCATGGTAACTACGGAGCCTCTGAACATCCAAATGGGTCATATCTGACGACCACGAAAAGATGAAAAACTGTATTTACACCAATTATTTACATGTATTGATAGAATTAGTGGATCAACAGGTGTTAAACAGTTTAGATGAGCAGATGGTTTGGGTTAGTGCTGGATGTTTGGGTCTTTATGGGTTAAAATCATGACATTAAACATAAACAAGTTCAGTTCAATTGTGTCTTGTGTGGGTGTGGCCAAGAAGCAAAGTCGTGAAATTAGCTCCGCCCACAGACCTGTTCAACACTGCAGGGGTGTAAAAACAACACTCACCAATTCAGCTCTGGAAAATAACTCTCAACCCAGACTGATTCTGACTAGTAACACTAACAAAACACCCACGTTATTGTTCTTTTCCTATTGTTGGTCGTACGCCACGATGTGGTTAAAGCCGCTGTTCTGAGTTCACGTCCTTCTGCTCGGATCCCTGGCTAACTTTTACCGGCTGTCGCTGGGCCAGGATGGTCGAGCCGCAGATGAAAATCAGATGAATAGAAAAAAACACGCAAACAAATGTTCTTTCTTCAGGCCAAACGTGAGAAAAGAGGCTGAACTGACAGGGTTTGAAAAGACCAAAAGGTTCAAGAAGACGAGTTCAGAAGCTTGGACGGAACTGAAGCCTGTGGAAACAGCGTTCAAGCCGTCACGACTTCACTGAGTTCAGACGATGTTGGAATTCTATTCATCAATTTACTGGATTTACAATAGTTTAATAGATTGGGAGGGGGCATGTACCACACTTTCAACTTCCTTAAGTGTTTCATAAACTACTTATTTCAGGAGTTAATGAAAATCCACTTTAAATCACATTACTACACTTATTTATTTTGCTTACATCTCATAATAATTGCACTTTTTTAGTCTTCTGGAATCTGTCTATCTATCATCCTAATAAAATAAAATAATAAATACAATGGTTGTATTATGCATGATGCCTCTGAAGGAACAGGAATAAATTATAAAATAAAACAAAATCCATGCATTTTCCACACTAATCTTTCGTTTTCTGAGTTTAGGTTTTAAAACTATCATTACTGCATATTTTAAAATAATATAATTATGCTATTAAAATGAAATAAAATGAAAGTAAATTAAATTAAATTAAAGCTATGCATTTTCCATACTAATTGAACATTTTATGATTTTCTGTTGTAAAATGATCATTACAGCATATTTTAAAATAAGATACTTATGCTATTAAAATTAAATAAAACAAAACAAAATAAAGTTGTTCAAATGACCATGCCTCTACAAGAACTAGAAGTGTAAAATAATGCAAGCAAAGACAAAATATTTTTTCTTAAATTAAATAAATCAATAAAGTACATCTAATTATCTATCTATTACGCCAATATGTATCTTGGAGATACATGATTCTCACAGGACAGATGATGATTTTACAGAATATGATGCACTGACCAATCAGAACAGTCAAAGACGTAAAATATAAACGTGAACGCAGTAAAATTAATCAAAAATACAATAATAGTAAAGGATGCTGCAATGCTGGGATGCGACCACTAGGGGGCAGAAAGGTCCTCTATGTCTGACTGAGCCTTCATTTATGACATAAGCTATAAAATATGCACTTTTTCAGAGGCAGAGCTTTCATTACTTCAACATTACTTCAGGATTCCATCTTATTCCTTTTCACCTCAGCTTCTTCTCGCCCTCTTCTGCAGGATTTGACGCCTCCAAACCCCCCTAAGGGCGGAGTTAAAGATCGACTTACTCTCTTAATTTGATATATTTCTGTCAGAGCGGGACGTACTGTAACTCACACCTGAGATCACGCCATAAATCAATGATAGGACGGTAATGTCATTTAACAGGATGCAGAGAGTTGCAGCTTTATCAGAAGTGATTTCCTACAGTTCCATCTGGTCGAACTCACTCTAGTTCAGGTTTCACTTTCACCCTACCTCAAACAGGCCTGAACAGTTAAATAATAAAAAAATATATATATAAAAATAATAATAATAATAATAATAACTATTATTATTATTATTATAACTCCAAGTTTTTCTTTTTTTAGAGCAAAAAAAACCCCATTACATTATGAAAATATTTACATTTACAAAAAATATTTTCAGGAAAAAGATGTGAATAACCAAAAAAGAGAAAACATTATGCCTCAACTTATCATTTATACGTGTGCATTACACACAATGTTACATATACATTTCATAACAGGCAGAAAATTGTTCAAATTTTGGAATTTGGAACTAAAGTAACAACAGTTTCACCAATATTATGTCTCTGTTTATTTTATTAATTAATCAGCTTATTATTAACACAACTTACAGATCACAGTGGATTTACAAATACGCAAAACATTTAGTAACAGGCAGAATATTGGTAAAATTGCACTTAATTTTCTTTAGACATTTAAGGCGGTTCATATTTGTTCGTTTGTTAATGTAAATATTTTCATCATTTAAAATGATTTTCTTCACATTAAACCAAGAAGAAAATTTGGAATCATTATTTATGTTATTATTGCTGTTCTTTTACTTGAGATCACAACTGCATGTGGAACCTGGACTAAAATGTTTGTTAATATCTTCAGTGTAATTTTTGCATTTCATACATTCGTCCCCTGGGCCAGTTTGGACCCTTGAACGGGCCAGTTTTGGTCCACGGGCCGTATGTTTGACACTCCTGATGTTGGAAGTGAAAGGAAAAAAACTATATTTGTTATATAAAGTGTAGAATTACAGAAGAAATATGCTCCTGTTTTAATTTTAGAGACTTCAGACTAAATCAGTGTCACTTTTACAGCGACCACTGTGAAGATTTAATTAGACCAAAGTGTTTTAACGTCTTGTCAGAAGCAGAAACTGACAAGCAGCAGGGCAGGCGTGGACAGAAGACTGTGATATGTGTTTCTCTTTCTTCATCACCACTCTACATTCTTTGCTTCGTGTCCACTTTTCACTTCCCACCCACTTATTTTCCTGTTTGCATTTATAAATCTGTGTGCAGAGCAGAACCAGGACACGTGGAAGTCGATAAACGACAGCGTTCGCAGTCATTTTTTTCATGGCGTCATCTCAGTTATTCCTTTATCTCAAGATGACAAACCTTGTTTTCTGGCCATAACAAGTTCATTCATCTTGTTATCATGAAAAGACAAGCTTCGTCATCTCGAAATGAGGAAATAATCGACTGTTATCAGGAAAAAACAAATTGTTAGCCTCAGCATAATTGGCTAACTCACACACTATGTGGACAAAAGTATGTGGACGAGGGCTGAGCGATTTTGGAAAATAATCTAATAGCGATTTTTTCCCTCAATATTGCGACTGCGATTTAATATGCGATAATTTTTTTCAAGGTCCATTTCTCGTGTATTTTTCAAGAAACACAAGCAATAACTCAATCTGTATTATAATAAACAATATCAGATTGTTATACATAAACTGTTCTTTCTTATAGGCTAGGCTTATGTTCAGATAAAGGCAAATGAAGCATGAATTAATATGAAAGACGGTTTATTTAACTCTTCCAATTACAGCTGTAAACTTCCTGAATACTTGGACTTGCAGTCTTGTAAGTGTTCACCACAACAACTTAACAAAATTCTGCCAAACAAGTGTGGCGTAAACATAAGTATAGAAGTTAGTAATAAATCACATAAAGTGCAGATGACAACAATAATGCAAATAAATCTGTGCCTTTAGCACTTCAACATGTCCAACTGTTCATGTTTAATGACACACGATACGTAAATATGTGGACTGCACTTCTGAAACAGTCTGAACTTAACGAGACAGTCTAGAAACAAATAAATAAATAAATATAAAGCGTACCGATGTGCAGTCAGTAACATCACACATACTAAAGTGCAGGGAAAAAGCATCTGTCTGCCTTTTTTTCTATGGCTCAGTTATGGTGAACGGGCTCAAATGTATGTGTGAGTTCATTCTGTACCACTTATCAAAGCCGTAAACCCAGGCTGGGTCACTTTACTAACTTATTTATTTATTTATTTTTATTTAACCTTTATTTACCCAGGCAAGATATTAAGAACAGATTCTTATTTACAACTTACTTCCCGTGAGTTTGATTCTGAAGCTTATGAAGGTATAAAGTTATTATGGGATGTTTGCATTTGTTGATCCAGGGTTCAGACTAAACAGTTCTGACCTTGTTTGTTGGATTCAAACTGATCAAACCGAACAGGAAACAGAGGTGATCAGTGGTTTTACTGTGGCTGTTTTCAGTCTAAAAACAGAGCTAAGCTAACAGAGCTAAGCTAACAGAGCTGTAATGTAAACTATCAGCTGAGTGACTGTTTAAATAAGCACCTATGAGTTTTAGTTTTTCGAGAAAACTTGATGATACCATAATACAGACGTGTGGAAATAATGAGCTTTATAGGCTTAATTCATCTAATTTTAGTCCTAAGTGATGTTGAATCGCATCCTAAGATGGACTTTTACAAATAAATGAACCCTTTAACCCCTGACGTGTCTGCAGTGAGCGTTCTGAATGTATGATTTATTTTAAATATTCATTCAAATTCAATCATTTACTCAATAAGAAAAATTTCCAATCGTGCTGATAGAATAGATCTTGTTCTTTCCATAAACATCTACAACAATCCGCATCAACAAACTGTATTGACACCAGTTATTTCCACGTATTGATAGGATTAGTGGATCAACAGGTGTTAAACAGTTTAGATCAGCAGATGGTTTGGGTTAGTGCTGGATGTTTGGGTCTTTATGGGTTAAAATCATGACATTAAACATAAAACAAGTTCAGTTCAATTGTGTCCTGAGTAGGCGTGGCCAAGAAGCAAAGCTGTGAAATTAGCTCCGCCCACAGACCTTTTCAACACTGCAGGGGTGTAGAAACAACACTCATCAATTCAACTCTGGAAAATAACACTCAACCCAGACTGATTCTGACAGCGACAGTAATAAAACACCCACGTTACTGTTCTTTTCATATTGTCGTGAAGAGGTTAAAGGTATGGGTCAGGTTCCAGAATCAGATCCATCAGGTTTAGTCAGAGCCGGACTGGACTCACCTTGCGTCCTTCGGTACCCGGGCCTTCTCGAAGGAGAACTTGGGCAGGCTGCTGGAGTCATAGGTTCTGGACGTGGGCTCAGCAGAGACCCCCGCCTTGGCCCCTTTCCTCCGGTTGATGGTCTCCTTGATGCGGACGCTCAGGTTGGGGCTGCTCCTGCTGCCGCCTTTGACCGACGGCGGCCGTGACGGTAGCCCCGCCCCCGGCCCCGCCCCCGGCCCGGTCTGGTTCTTCATCACGTCCTGGAGCTTGTTGAGCTGGATGCACTTGTTGTGCAGCTCCTCGCTGAGCTCCGCCAGCGCTCGTGTCTGCTTGACCAGCTGCTCCTGCAGACCCTTAATCTGCGCCTCCTTGGAAACCAGATCCTCGTCCTTCCTCTTCCCCTCGCGCTCCAGCTCCTCCACCCGAGCCCTCAGCGAGTCCAGGGACGGGTTCTTCAACCTGCAGCCGTGGTCTTTGTGGGCCCGGCCGTTGGAGGCGCAGGCAGAACCGTCGGCGTGTTTATAACGCTTGGATTTCATTGAACCGTTCCCCATTTTATCACCTGATGAGAGACAGAACAGAGCACGGGTTCTAGTCTTTTTCTGTGGGACCCCCTTTGGAGGACCAAAACTCTCCAGCCCCCCCCTCAGCCCCAACAACACTGTAACGGTGGTGCAATTATAACTTTTATTGAAAGAAACATCAATATTCTAACAATACTTTTTATTTTCCTTGAATAATTTGTTGTGCAAATTAAAAATAACAGATTTTTGCTGGAACAATACAAATAAACTCGACCAGACTGCCCCCCGAGACAATATTTTTCCAAATAAAAATAGGAAATGTGCAATTATCTTAACAACTATGGCAGTAAAGTTACTTAGTTACTTAGTTAAAACAAGTTTTGGAACCACAGATGAACGTTTGAATAATATCAGTGGGTCAGTGAACCTGTTTCCATTGCACATCTCAGAACATTAAAGTCCAAACTGGTCCAGAACACAAACATGTGTGTCCAGGTTTCTGTTCCAGTCCAGTCCTCGTCCGTTCTCCAAACCTGAACTCTTTGTCTAGTCTAGTGACAGGTCACCATGGCAGTAGACTGGTTTGGTGGACGTCCCTAAAGTGAGTCCAGGTGCTCCAACGCTACAACATAAGTTCCACCTGCTACACGTTCTAACCCGGGGTCCCCTGTCCTGTATGTTCTAGATGTTCCCTCTTCCAGAACACCTGACGGTCCTTCTCAGGCTTCTGCAGAGCTGGATGTTGGGCTGACCATTTGAATCAGGTGTGTTGGAAGAGGATACGTCTAAAACACGCAGGATACCGGCCCTCGAGGACCAGGGCTGGTGACCCCTGTACTAACCTGGAAAAAACAACAACACCCAGGCGTGACCCCATGACCCAACTGGCACGCCTTCACGCTTCCCCTAGGGGGCCCGCCCCACAGTTTGACAAACATTCTGGAAGTGATGTTCTGATGTTCTTAAAACACACGTTCCTTCCACCTCACATGTGTTTTTCTTGTATTTTTTTTTTATATCTATTTATACTTATTGGATTTTTTTTTTTTTTGCCACTTCGGAACCAAATATTCGTTGACCTTGCTTCTCAACATGACAATAAAACCTTTTGAAACATTTCACGTGAGTAATAAAGTCTTGTTCTGTCCTCCAATAAGTCACAAACGTCGGAATGTTGTATTTCCGAGTGTCCTCTAAAGGGTTAAAGCCTTTCTGTCTCCACTCTGCAGATACCATGCACAGCTTCCTCACACTGAGCGCATTTAATTCACAAAAACCTGACATTAAAGATCTGTTTGAGGAAGCCGGAGTGAGGTTTCAGGCAAAAACGCTGACGCTGTGAGGAGAGAAAACCGGAGAAAGACGAAAGGGAGACAGCGAGAGCAAATCAGTATGTAATGGTCAGTGAATGTGTCTTGTCCATTTATTATTCAGGAGGCAGGAAGTATTCCATTACATCCACAGTCACTCCCTGTGTGCGCTGATGGTATCGCAGGAAGGAAACAGCGCACGGAAACCCTAGAGTTCATCCCAGTAACTTTGACAGTCCTACCAGGCTGCGGACCGGCCTCTCCGTCCACGCAGACCCAGCGCACATGTGGAAAAATGTCTGAGAACAGTGGTGTGTTTTTGCAGTGTGGGCCGCTCACCCACTCACACGCACAGGCCGCTTCATTCATCACATTCCTGTTGTGATGCAGCTCTGACCTCAGCACACACTTTCATCTGAAAATCACACCGTCTGCCTCCATTTTCACCCTTTGTTTTCACCATTTAGAGGCTTCGTTTCTCATTTTTTTGTGTTTTCGTTTTGATGCTGCAACTCTATATAAAAAAAAAAAAAATTTAAAAAAAAAATCCCCACCGTTTTGATTTTTCCACAAACGCATCAGATTTTTTTTTTTCACAAATCGAGCCCTGTTCAGACATTACACACACACACATTAAAACGCAAGTCCGAGCAAGTTTTCTTCATTATAAATAAATAAATAAATAAATAAATAAATAAATAAACCAGATAATCGCGCGCTTCAACTTCCGATGCCTCGTCATTCTTCTTCTTCTTCTTCTTCTCCTTTTCCTTCTTCTTCTTCGCAGATGAATCCGCGCGCGCCTTTCGGTGTGTTCTCACTCACCTGTTCAGGTTCCACAGCCTCCACGCGACCTCACGAACACAGTTCACGAGCAGAAGAAGCGATGCGTGGGCACATCAGGAAATCAGAAACACCAACAGTCCACGAACACCAGCCCCGGCAGCATCCTCATCCTCATCCTCATCCTCATCCCCATCCTCATCCTCCCTCTGACTCTCTCTCGTGCTGTTTCCTCGGCGGCGAGGCGCGCTCCCGAGTGCGCGGCGACCGTCGATGATTGGCAGGTCATGTGTGAACAACCTCGACTCCGAATTTTTACCTTTAGAGAATAAAACTCCTGCATCTGCATCCGGAGTTATATTTAAATGTCTTTAAAAGTGGTTCTTATTGTTTTATTATTGTTTTTACTTTTTTTTATTCTACATGTCTTGTTCCTACAGAAGCATCATACTCACCAAAACTATTTTATTTTATTTGTTTTATTTTAATAGCATAATTATCTTATATTAAAATATGCAGTAATGATCAATTTACTACGGTGGCCCAGAGGGGCAACAGTCCAAAAAATGATCTACTATGAGAAAAAAAAAAGAGAGAGAGGTTGTGATTTATTTAAAAAGAAGTATTTGAAAAATAAATGTACTCCTTAAATAAAAATTAACTTTCATTGAATTAAATTTTTGATGTTGCTCAATTTTATTTTGAGACACTTTTATTTTTATTTATTTCATTTATTTGTACACATTTATTTTTAGTACAAGTTGGGGTTTTCAGGAGATTTTTTTTCATATAAGTTTATTATGAGATGTAAGCAAAATAAATAAGTTTACTAATGTGATTCAAAGTGGATTTTCATCACACTTGTTATTTTTATTTTATTTTATCTTATTAGCATATTAACCTTCTTTTATCACATGCAGTTCTGATCATTTTGCAACCCATTATGGAAAATACCAAATAGATAGATTTAACAAAAAAAAGAAAGAAAGAAATACAACAATATTACTTGTAGAATAACAGCTGTTTGAATATATTCATTTTAATAAAGTATCTCTTTTTTTTCCTCAATTATTTTACAAATCTTCCTCCTGGAAAGGCATCATGCACATTCAAACCATTTTGTTTTATTTTTTTATTTTATTTTATTTTATTTCATTGTATTTTATTTTACTTTATTTTATAATTGATTCCTCTTCTTGCAGAGGCATCATGGATATCCAAACCATTTTATTTATATTTTTATTTTATTCTATTTTATTTTATCATCATAATACAGATATAGACAGATTTCAAACACAAGCCTCATTTCTCAGTTTATTAACGAAAATACAGCCTGATGTCAACGGTGTCCAGAAGTATCGTGGACTTCCCAAGCCCTGAGGATTCTGGGATGGACCAGTACTCGGTGGAACCCAAAAGTACCACCCAGACTGGTACCGACGAGTCCAGAAGCCAGGGTCTGTCTCGGTCTGGGGTCAAAGTTCAGCGTTACCCCCATGATGCTCCATAAAGGCCTTTAGGGGTGGATTAAAGTAGAATATTACACTAATATCACATTTTCAACAGGAAACTCACAGTATTTTACCATAAATATAGATTTTTAGCTCCTTTAGACAACATTGTTGTTGCCAGATCTTGTTGCTGAGACAAAGTCAGGGATTTTCTCCTGATTTGAGTCGGAAGAAAACACTTTTAATGTTTAATGTGGGGAAGATTTGTGGCTTGTGGAAAATGGGTCCAGTATTTATTGGAGCGACCTTGGGATGAAAGAATCCATCGAAATCTGTGAATTATGTTCAATATTAGAGTAAATGGGATTGAAACGTCTGCGATGTTTTTAACCCATAAAGACCCAAACATCCACCACCGACCAAAACCATCTACTGATCCTTTAATCCTGTCAGTCCACGTCAATAATTGGTGTAAAATGCAGATATTCATCTTTTCATGGTCAGATCAGATTTGACCCATTTGGACGCTGGGAGAAAAAGTGACATTTTCAGTAAATCTATCATTAACTGAACCTAAACCAAGTGTCTCCATCCACTGTCATTGATCAAATTCCACAGATTTTATTATTTTTTTCTCCTATTTCGTTCAGTTTCTGGCTTATTTTGTTCTTGTTGCTCATCATTCTTTGTCAGTTTCTTGATTTCTCTTGATCAGTTTGACTGTTCTTCATTGTCTTGTTTATTAGTCTTTTTTTACTTCATTTCAGTCTTTGTTTTTTGCCTATTTTTTTCATGTTACTTATTATTTTGTACATTTTTTTGCTCATTTTATTTACAATTTAACCCATAAAGACCCAGTGTTACTTCAGTGGCAATTCTCAAATATATATATATTTTACTAGATTTCACCTGTCTTAAATGATTTATCACCATTTATTATGATATTATCCTCTGTATTTTGTGTGGGGTTTTTTTTTTTTTTTTTCAATCAAATCCATGTATTTTCCTATATTTAATTCACTGCTTATGTAGATGTTCATAGAAGCACAGGTTAAAGTTGAGGGATATTATGTCAGAAACTGAGAAAACTGAAGAAAAAGTAACTTTTTCAGCAAAAATATAAAATAATTGAACATAAACCCAGTGTGTCCATCCACTGTCACTGATCCAACTCCATGGGTTTTACTGGTGAATCAATGT
>JAPQRP010000030.1:4708448-4719933 GCA_037367295.1 Apogon hyalosoma | reverse complement strand
TAAAGCGGGCTCAGAAAATGAATGAATGAATACAATTATTTACACAAATTCATCGCTAAAAGTAATAAAAATCTTCCATCTCTCTCTCACTGACTGCACTCTGCTGCTCTCTGCTCCGCCCACTTCCACCCCTCCCCCTCAGCCAAAGCAGACCTCTACCCTAATGTGTTCTAGACCAATAGAAAGAACCCAGTCTCAGATCAAAAATGAATTTCATCAATAGAAAAAACGGTTCAGGAGGTAATTTGAATGCCGTAAAAATGCAAAATGTGTCACTGGAGACACAATCGTCTTAAAAGAGTTTAGTACAAAGAAGTGTTGACTTGAACGTGACAGGAAACACATTTAGCTGCTGTACTCACACTTTTGTCTTTCAGCTCTCCTTGACAGGCCTGACAGAACCTGAAACAGATCAAACATTTAAATGAACAATGTAACGCTATCTGTGAGTGTATGTGTAGATCCATCAACGACAGGAGGTTTTACTCTGTTACTGTGATAAAACAGGGCACTCAAAAAGTAAAGGACTAAATTTGAGGGTTAAGAGCTGTTTAAAAGTCAGGATTAGACTAACCTCCTGAAACCAAATCATTTTAACCGTCTGTAAGGGACCAGAGTTTTACAGCTTTACTTAAAATAACATTGTCCACTGCAAAGAATATTCTATAAAAAAATAAAACATGTACCTGAAAAAAAAACTGTTTATATATCAATTATTTGATGTAAAAGTCAAAACTTTTAGTTTCCTGGGTCTCAGAAGATTAAGGATAGGTTTAGGCATGTTGTTGTTATGGATAAGTCTAAGAAAATGAATGACAGGTAATTTAAAGTCCTATAAACCAGTGGTTCTCAACTGGTCTGGCCTCAGGATCCACGTTCACCCCTCAATGATACGCCAAGACCCACTTTAATGAAAGTTAAAGCTCTAAAATGTATTTAAATAAAAGATGTTGTGTTTTGAACCTGAGATAATACAGAATATCTAAGTATGAAAACACAGAAGTTTAATGATAAACCAAACTGACCAACAGGTGGCTGTGATAAATATGGAAACATTCCCTTTAACACTAAATTAGGTCCATTTGAAACAAAACTAAAATTTGCACTCAGTTAAAAATTAAACGTTAATTCAGTCACTTATTGAAGAATTAAATCCACTGAGGTTTTGTCAAATGGAGGTAAAACTGTATCTGATGGAGTCGTTGTCGCACCTGAGTTTATTCCATGACACGAATAGAAACTTTTGGATCTTCTTTTATGCTGTGAAATGTCTGGTGTTAATTATCCTTACAGTGCATTACTGTCGGAGCGTGTGAATGGACGGGGCTCAGCTCCATAAAAAATAAAGCACAGGGTTGTTTTTTTTACCCCATCCCCCGAAGGGGAGGCAAGGGGTACCGTTTTGGCTCGGTTTGTTTGTTTCCACTTTAACAGCAAAACTATTGGTTGAATTCAGACCAAACTGGGTTTACAGATTGCCAGTGACCCAGAATAGATGTCACTACGTTTTGGGAAAAGTAGGTCAATGTTCAAATTTTTTATGAATTTTTAAAATATTTTCTTTCCCCATTTACTTATAATGGCTGAAATGTGTCTATGCTGTCTATGTCTATGCTGACCTCAGCACACGTATAGACATGATGACATCAGCTGGACCCATGCCCAGATAAGCTACAATACGTGCGAGGGGCGGGGTTTGTTATGCCTGGCACCTCTTGTTTACATTATTTTTTGTCCAGACAAAGGCCCACAACCCACTGAAAACAGGTTTATGACCCACTTTTGGGTTGCGACCCACCAGTTGAGAACCACTGATCTAGATGTTATAAGTGCATGTGAGACCTGTCTCCTTGATGTTCCTCCTCAGGAATCTCTGTAAAGGCGTCGAGTGGAAACAGGTGGTGGAAGGATCTGGCCAGATGAGGAGCCGACACCAGAGTCAACCCTTAGAGACGACAAAAAAAACCAAAACAAAACAAACAAAACGCAGTGAGCTGTTGTGTTTGTGTAGTTCAGCAAAAAGATGAAATCACAGCAAATGCACCTGAAAGGTCATTTATAATGATGTTTATTTCCTGAAATGTTTTATTAAAAGCATTCTGTAGCTTTAAGGGAAGAAGACCGCATCCTGTAGTGAACGATTTACATTTAACAGACTATATGTAGTATTTCTACTTTAAAGTATTAAAATTGACCTAAAATTATAGCTATAGTGTTTAGGATAAAGAGCTGTGAAGCTCTGCCAAAGACACCACTGTACTGGTTTGTACACATGAAGTGAATTTATTTCCAGTGATGGAACGGGGGATTCATGAGACCACTAGAGGGAGTAGTGAGTCACTCTGAGGAAAACTAACACCCCGGGGGCCTTTGACCAAAGCCTGACCAGATGAGATGAGAACCATTAAGAAACAACTTTTAAAGTCAAAGAAAAGCAGTGGTAAAAATAGAAGCTGTTGTTTTCTCCTCTGGACTCGGCTGTAAATGTAAAGAATGGAGCTGGATGATGAAATGTCAGCGTTTCTTCTACATGGATGAGTTTGACTCTGAGGCTTATGAAGGTATAAAGTTATTATGGGATGTTGTTATCTTTGCTAAGTGGCTGTTTGTTGACCCACGGTTCAGACTAAACCGTTAATCTTTTAGTTGTTTTCATCTTTTCATCAATGAGCCTGTGTACATCTACACCAATACTCCCATCATTAATCGATTTCTGGAGTTATCAGATTATTCAAGTGATCCTGTCTCTGTTTTTATATGGGACCTACCACAGACTTTACATTCCACAGGTAGTTCCGTGTATTTGGCGTGACACTGAGGACAGAAGTATCCTCCCAGAGACAGACCAGGACCGCCGCCGCCGTCCAGATGCCTGCAGAACCAACCGCAGCACATCACACAGAGGAACCAGGAAACAGGAGAGGCTCATGGGTAAAAGGTTTCATTACTTACGACATGCTGAAGGAAGGTTTGGCGTCCTGGTCGGTCAGGGAGGCGATGGTGTGTTGAGGAAAACCTGAGGAATCACAGCAGGAAAATTAAAACATCCAAAACAGTCATCAGAGTAATTATCACCAGTGTATGAGGTTAATAATGCACCGAAATAATACATTTACTAAACAGTGCTGCGCTGTTTAAACGTATTTAAATCATTTATCAGCTGAATATTGTCAGGGAAAAAAAGCTACAATAAAGTGGAAAATTAATAAAGATAAAATCAATATAAATTTTTTAATTCGATTTCTAAATTGTAATAATAATAATAATAATAAATTGCATTTATAAAGCACTTTTCATTTGGCGGAATCTCAAAGTGCTATTTGCTACAGAATTTACATAATATTTTCATTCAATTACACTTGACTCTAAGTTCAATGATCCTCTGATGAATAAAGGGAATGAAGTTGAATAAAATAAACTCAAATTATTTTAATAAATTTAGAGATGATAAATCAGAGATGTAGTAAACACTGGAAAATTGAAGGAAACTGAAATTCTTTTTTGTGTGAATTTGGTTTATTTACTATTTATCATTTTTATTTTATTTATTTACCTTGATGCTAATTCTAGTTCAACATATCACTTCTCCTTGAAATAATTGTTTTTTTGTACACGGACCCTGTAAACTAAACTAAACTAAACTTTTTAAATTACTAATTGCTTTATAACTTTAAATACGTACATTTACTGACTGACTATTGTCAACTTCCAAGAAAAAACAATTAAGAAACAATAAAGTGGAAAATAAAAGACAGGAAGTCAGTCTTGTCTTAAAGTCTCAACTTCAAATAGTGTTCTGCTGAGCATTGGTATCAGTGTGAGGCTGATCTTGGACATAAAACCGTCCGTGCACAGACCCATGCGTATGAGGGAACACTCGGACGCTGAGCTGGACGGCGGCGGTTTGACGTGCAGCATCAGCAGCTCTTTGAAGTGACTCTCGTCCAGGATGACGTGGTAGGAACCTCCCGTCTCCCGGGTCAACACCGTGCACACCCGGACCTCCGCCGACAGGCCGATCACAGACACCCGGATCTTCAGGGACTTCAGAGTCTGACGCAAAGGACCAAAAGGACGAAGAACAGGTGAGAACAGACGCTGCTGCTGCGCTGGGAAATCTACCTCCACAAACATCATGAGGACGACTGACGTGTGTGATTCTGTGTCATATGTTGATTTAAGATACGTCTTATAGGTTTGTCTGTTTAATTGTTTTTAGCTGTTTTCTTATTTATTAATTTATTAATAACCTGAATTCCACTGAACATGTTACAATGATACATAATTTTATTTTATTCTATTCTATTCAACTGCATATTGTGATAATTTTACAAATTAATCAGAGGCTCTGATGGTGCATTGAGAATAGAATAGAATAGAATAGAATAGAATAGAATAGAATAGAAGAGGATTTTATTGTCACTGTCACAAGAACAATGAGCAGATTAAAAGGCTTAAAGAAAGACTATAACTATCACACAAATATTATACTGAAAATACTGACTATATACAAACCTACATAGAAATACTGGAATATACAAAAGGCCAACTCTGTACGAAAGAAGAAATACAACATATAAAGGATAAATACATGGTAAAATAAAAAACCAAGGTGCATTTTGTGTATATATACATTTTTCCTTTATGTTTAATTTCAGCTAAAATAGTCATTTCATCTTGTTGAATAAGAATTCATACTACGCTCATTTTATTTATCTTGAATTAATGTCATCAGGTAATAATAATAATAATAATGATAATAATCATGAACAAAACCAGCACATAATCACAAACGAACCCTACAGGTGTGGTCTCCTTTTTTTAGACCTTTTACAGTATTTTTCTTTTGTAAATACTTCTCATTTTTTCATCTCTTTCAAATAATTTACATCTACAGTTAACTGTCTGGTTTCTTTCACTCAGGACCTGAAATCAGCCTTTAAACTTAACAAACTAATGAGCTGACATTTACCAACATCCACTGAAAATCCTTGCACTACTTTTGGCCATCACTCTGTTTATCGTATATCAGGTTAAAACTCACCTTGATCAGCTCGTAGATGTTGGCCGGATCACATGTGGTGAGGCTGCTGAGGATGATGAGGATCTCCCTGCTCGTGTGTCCCGGCATGTGTCTACGTATACACAAAATAACAATAAGTTCACAAAAACTAAAGAATAGTTCCAGTGTCCCTGTACGTCAGCGTCTGTTCTATGTAAATCAACCCCCAGTTGAATGTGTGAGGTTCTCAGGTTCTGTTCTATGTTCCAGTCCTGTGGTCTGGATGCAGATCAATCTAACTGTAGAAGTGGGCGGGACTTTAACTGGAGGAGAACTCAACTCATCCAATCACAGTCCATATATGACTTCTATCGGTGATCAATAGGAACTAGACTGATATCTGGAACCATTTACATGTTCTAAACCATCAATATATGGACCATTAGAAGGAAAGGAACATTTTTAATATCTAAAAAATTCAGCAAAAATTTAAAAATCTGTATTTCCCAAAACTGTGAACAGTAGCGGTAGCAAAAAACTATTAAAAAAAAAAAAATAACATTGAGCTTGTTTACGTTCACACTAATACTCCGATCATTATCTGGTTTCTGGAGTTATCACATTATTCAAGTGATCATACAAACAGGAGAATCTGATCTGTTTTATCAAATAACAGCAGTAATCTGATTATAATTAATCAGATTAACACACAGATTTGTCCCCAACACTCTGATGGTTAATCTGATTTATTTATTTTATTATTATTATTATGCTTATTATTATTATTATTTATTTTATGTGTAAAAACAATAGAAGTTATGCAGTCAAGTACTCCGAAAGAAATCTGATAACGGACTGAAACGTCTAAACCAGGGTTTTTTAATTATCACATTTCTGAAGTGCATGTAAACACATCAGATCTGAATATTACAATTATCTGATTACTTCCAGTTATTGGATTTTTATCAGATGCTACAGAACCTACTTGAGCGTCTGAATGGCCAGGGTGAGGGAGTTGTAGAGGGAGGGTTCTCCGACACACACACTGTCCACCGCCTTCTGCAGAGCTGTGATGTGTTTCTTTGGATTCCCTGGTGGTGAAAGAAAACGCCTCATTATAGATCAGAGACAACGGCCCATTTTCATTGGATATTCTTTGAGTTTTCCCATCGATAGCAGAGGAGTGGTTTACCTGAAAACTACTGAATGGTTCTGTTGTTCTTCTTTTGTAATTCATTTTTGTAGTGTGTTATTTTATTTCATTACCGAATTATTGCCTGTTTTTTTTTATTTTTTTTCTTCATTTATTGATATCATCAATCTTTTAACCTGTTTTTCATTATGGTGTGTGCTGCTTGACCTCTTGAAAAAGAGATCTCTTTTGTCATTAAGAACTCATGATCTGTCCGTCCAGTGCACTATCAAGTATGAGATGACGATCGCAAACAGGCTCATTTTAAGCCTTTGGAAATCTGAGACTGAGCCTCTTTTCAAAACATGGTTGACAGACCTGACCTCTGTGCTTCACATGGAGAAGATTAGATACAACATGAGTAATATTCTAAAGACATTGTAAAAGATTTGGCAGCCTTTTTTGGACCATGTGGCTCAAACCAATGAAGACCTTGGCCAAGGAAGTGGTCCATACCATGCCACTCACCTCTTTGTTTTTTGTAGAAGTCTGTGTGGAATCTAGGTCAGCTGACTAGTGAAGCAACATCATGTACCTTATCATCTTCAGTTGTATGCCCTATTTTATTTTACTTACGATTTTTTTTTATTATTAATTTCTTTTCTCCTTTGTATTCCTGTAAGTTACTTGACTGTTTTGAAATTAATAAAAATATTGAGAAAAAAAAAAGAAATCTCAATCCCAATGAAATTTTATCTGGTTAAATAAAGGTCAAATAATTTTTTTAATAAAGATAAAGTAGTTCTGATCTGTAAATGAAACAACAACAAATACTTCACATCACAGACAAAAAAACAAAACAAAATACACTTCAACACATAACAATAAAAAGTCAATTTGATGAAAAAAATAACAACTAAAATATTTTTTCCTCGTCTTTTAAAATAATTGTGACAATGTGATTTATTGTTGATAAAGTGTAATTAAGACTCATTTCACCAGGTTAAAGGTGATACTGATGTGTATAAATAGGAATAAAAAGAGGAATGTATCTGAAAACAAAATAATTCCAACGTCACGGTAACAGAGTAAAATCCACCTTCCTCCTGTTCATTATGGTGTGGGCTCTGGTCTCACCTGCCAGGTCTGTCAGTTTCTCTGCTCTTTTATTCTTCGTCGTGATGATGCCCACCTGAAGACGCAAACGCAGATGTGTCAGTCAGTGTTAGTGAAGCTTCACAATATCTAGACAACTGATAAACACACAACCTTGGCGACGCAACTAATTCAGCATTGCAGGTTACTTTTATTGCTGTTTTTCATCTTGAACTAAACTATAGAAATAGGACAAACCTGCAGTTTTCAGCGTAAATGAGGCTCAACAAAACAGTTCACCTATCTATAACCTCATAATTATAATTACACACAATATTTTTGCAAAAATATCTACATTATAAAAACCAAGTGGCCTCTGTGTGTGTGTGTGTGTGTGTGTGTGTGTGTGTCTGGGGATTCACACTAAGCCCGTACACAGCTGACTGCTGCAGTTTGTCATACTTATGTATTTTTGGTCAAGGAACAGACTAGCAAAAACAGCAAGTTGATAGGACCAATATTTTGGGAGTTATTAGTAATTTTAGAACACAATATCCTTACAATTATGTTGCTATGGCCAGAACGCTTTAGCGGTGACTGCTGGACAAATGCGGTACAGCATGCATGAATACACAACAGCATAAAAACGACCACATCTAGAACCAGTGGATCCACACGGGTCAACGCACTAGTTTTTGTATATGTCTTTTAATTATAATATTGATGAAAATTTGTCTAATTATTGTGTTATCTAGCTGTTGTGCAAATTGCTGTTCTAATTGTGTTTATCACACACTCCCCAAATATATATATTTGGGGAGTGTGTGTGTGTATTTTATTTTTTTGCTTTTTTTTTTGTTTGTTTTGATCATTTCTTTCCTGCTACTTTTTATTCTACTTGAATGGAACAACTATAACACTCAATAATTTCCCTTGGAATTAATAAAGTATTCTGATTCTGTGTTTGGTTTCAAAGTTTATATGATCTGAAAAGTTTCTGACAAATATCCAACTGATATCTCCCCCCTTGGACTGTGTGGTCGATAACACAAACACAGCAGAAGCACCAAAAGCCTGGAATCCTTTCATTTTGGGTAAACCTACCTGACTGATGGGGTTCTGGTCAAAATACTCTTCAACAAAAGCCTCCATCAGCTGCAGAGGGAAACAGATGGGACATGAGCTTTGTTCATCGGTTTGACCATGAACAGACAGACCTGACACTGAACCCACCTTTAACGTAGACGTGAGGCGGTTGGGCTTCAGGTCCTGGTCCTCCATGCTCCTAGAACAGTCGATCACCACATAGAGATGACGCATCTACAAACAGAACAGAGTTTCCCATAACTGAGTATATAGTACAGAGAAGTACATTACACATTATAGATCGTGTTCAATAACATAATTACTTATTGAAGCAGCTGAATTAATTCATGATTGAAGAATAGACTCTAGAATGACAGTACATATCTTTAGCTTCTTCCCACCACTTATCAGGCCCATTAATATAGAAATTAATCAGATGAATAGATGAATATGTATGTATAGGTGTAGATACATATATCTACTCATATATGTACAAAATCATATAAATATAATTTTGTACATATATAAATAGGTTCATGTAGGTATGTATGTGTGTGTGTATGTATATATATACTGTATGTATAGTGTATATACTGTGCTTTATGTGTATATATATTTTATGCATGTATGTATATATGCTGTAGGCATCTATCTATGTATGTATGTATGCCTGTGTGCGCATATGTGTATATATACACACACACACACACACACATATATATAGTATGTATGTGTGTGTGCGCATATACTTTATGTATGTATGCATGTGTGTATGTATATATATATATATATATATATATATAGTATGTATAAATTAGCATGTATATATATACTGCATGTATAAATGTATATAATAATGTTCCATTTTCTCTTCTCCTTACTTTTATCAGTTACCCATGATGCATTTCAAAACCATGATGTGAGGGGGATGATATGACAGAGGACTAGAAAACATGAGGCTGAGGTCACTCACCATTCCAAGCCTGACCTGTCCATGGCTCTCGATGACCCTATAATGTAAACAAAACAGCACTTATGTTTATAGTCCCTAGAACGTCTAGGCAGGGGTGTCAAACATATGGCCCGTGGGCCTAAACTGGACCGCCAAAGGTTCCAGTCTGGCCCATATGATGAATGTGCAAAGTGTAAAAATTAACTGAAGATAAGAACAGTTAAGATTGTCGGACTGGTTTCAGTACCAAACTCCAAAATGTTAACAATATTCAGCCTGTTACTAAATGTTTTGTGTATTTGTAGATGCACTGTGATCTGTAACGCACATCTATAAATGATAAGAGGTGTAATATTGTTAAAACTGCACTTATGTTTCTCTAATTTCAGGTTTTTCAGGTTATTCGCATTTTTTTGCACTAAAACAAAGAGAGTTATCATTATTTCTAGGTTATTATGCTATTATTTTACTTGGGCTATTTGTGGCCCCTATACTAAAATGAGTTTGACGTCCCTGCTCGAGGGTAAACTAACACCAGACGTCTTCAGGGCGCTAACCACGAATACGTTTTTGACCATCAGATCTGACCTTTTCCTTTTGGACTGGAACAGGATCTCCTCCACAGTGGCTTTGAGTGAACCAGACTCATCCTCCTTCAGCACTTCCCTGTAGGTCGATAAAAACATATTCCACAATGTAGCATCGAACAATAACACATTTATAAAGTACTACAAAACAGCAGAAAGCAAATATCGTTAGCCTCATAGCATAATGGCCTTAGTCATACTCTATATGGACAAAAGTATTGGTTGAATTCATACCAAATTGGGTTTATAGATTGCCAGTGACCACAATCAATGTGATTACATTTTGGGGAAATTCAAAATCTTTTTTTTTCTCCCATTCACTTACAATAGGTGAAATTTCCAGTGTCTATAAAAACATCAAATATTGTTTCAATTTACTTCAAACCTGGCAAATATATAGAGGCAACTGATCTGCTAACATCAGCACACAAATAGACATGATGACATCAGCTGGATCGATGACAAAATAAGCTACAATACATGTGAGGGGCGGGGCTTGTTGTACTTGGAACCACTTTTTAATATTAATGTTTTTATCTCAAATCCTCATGAACAGGACGTCTTACAACTGTAGACATGACATGTCCAAATACTTTTGTCCATATAGTTTATAAACATCAATATTTCCTTTAAGTTAGTTTAATGGTAGATTTTTCTTCCTCAGTGAGATGTGAAGAAAGTAGATGGTTAGATGTGGAAGAAAATTATTATTTACAGTCAGAGCAGGAAAAATACTTTTAATTTAGAGGAAGAACATTTAAAATCATAGACATGGATAAAAAAAAAGAAATAATTTGGAAGCTAAGATAACAATTTAAACCAAACTAACCAATGCTATGATATTTATCCCAATATTAAACTCTATTCTGATATTAGTCCTTATTGTTTTTATCCCAGACCCATTAGAAAAGAAACATCTGGATTCAACACGTCCACATACTTTTGTCCACATAGTGGATGATTTTTATGGGCAACTATGCTATGAGGATAATGATATTAAAAGTCTCACCATGTCCTCTCGTAGCCTCCTTCCCAGCGCTTTGCTCTCTCTGGTTCTTCATCCATTGTGAACACTGGCACCAATTAAACTGGTGTCAAAAAAAGAGGGAAACAATAAATAAATATACGTCATATGAAGGAAATTCACCCCAATTCTACTCATACCAGATGTGAGTGGAGGAGTTAACTTCACATACGACTCAGTCACATATTCACAAACACAACACAGTTATAAGTCTAAGATTTTATTCAATATCAGGGTTTTTGTTCCAATTTAACTACCACTTACACAAATTCTTCTAAAAAGTGATATAACCCATAGCTAATAATTTCTTTATGTTTTATATTTTTAAGTTTTACATTGAGCTTTTTCTTTTTACCTGTAGCTTTTTTCTACACCGATCTGGCATTAATGATGGCTGAAAAATTATATGAAATTATACAGTTTTATTGAAAAAAGTAAACAGGTGATGTCTGGGTTTCAGCATCTTCTCTAAACCTTCCGAGAAGCTACAGAATTAATAACCCTATATATATATACATATATAAATATAAAGATATAAAGATAGATAGATAGATAGATAGATAGATAGATAGATAGATAGATAGATAGATAGATAGATAGATAGATA
>JAPQRP010000030.1:4601062-4612487 GCA_037367295.1 Apogon hyalosoma | reverse complement strand
CTAGCAAACCCACCACTGTCCAGATCAACACACCAACAAGTCAGGAACTGCAGGGTCAGAGCAGATCACAGATCAGACATGTCAACATGAAACCACACATTTGGTCCGTTTCATTATTTCTAATTTTTAATTTGTGCGAACAAACGAAAGAATGAAAAACAACTGTTTTTTTTTATTTTGGATTTGTACATGAATAATGAAATTAGTCATTTTTTCATTTTCCGATTATGGATTCTCAGTTGAATATGAAAAGAACCAATGATACACGGATTGAATTGCTTTTTTTTTTTTTGGCCTCTTTCAATATGGCCACTATCGTTAAATCGTCCACATACTTTGTGCAGTTAAGTCTTTGGTAAATTTTAAAAAGTGACGTTAAGAAGAATATTTATATTGTTACTCTTGAAAAAAAGTACTCAACAATGCAGTTACTTCATAATTCATTCTTGACAGTACAGGTAAATTGTGTTAAAAATGTGTATCAAATTTCATACTGCAAGTATATAAGGTGTTTTACAAAAATGTTCAATAGGCTAAATCATAAACTAAATGATATGGCAAAATGTTTTGTTTAGATATTGATAAAAGGTCTAATAAACACATCAATTCCCCCAAATTTTGTTTATTTGTGGCTAGTTTTTGACGGGTCAGCTTTTACAGGGTTAACCTGCATGAAATGAAGTTAAAACTGACAAATGAGTCCATTACGAGGAAGCAGAAACTGACTGAATGCTCAGCTGGGTCCCAGAACGACCCATAAAACCCATTTATACCTTGGATTTTGGACAGATTATGTGAGATATAACATGTTAATGACAGAGCTTTACAGGTGCAGGTAGGTGGATTTAGACACCTTTGCTTTTCCCTGATTTCCAGGCTTTATACTAAGATGCAAAAACTGCTCATAGGCTTTAATCTATGAGCAGAATCTATCTCTTGTGTAACTCAAATAAACCGTCTTAAGTAGAACCATTGGGTTTTCAGTTGAATTAAATCAGGGATGTCAAACTCATTTTTTTCAGGTTCCACATTCAGCCCAGTTTGATCTAAAATGGGTCGGATCAGTAAAATAATAACATAATAACCTATAAATAATCACAACTTCAAATTTTTGTCTTTGTTTTAGTGCAAAAAATAACAAACTAGGAAAATATTTACATTTACAAACTATCCAAACAAAAAAGATGTGAATAACCTGAAAAAAACGTAAATTTATTAAGAAAAATAAGTGCAGTTTTAACAGTATAAGGCTTGGACTTATCATTTACACATGTGCATTATGGATCAGATCTACAAAGGCACAAAAACACTTAATAACAGGCAGAATATCATTAAAACTACACTTAATTTTATTTAGACATTTCAGGTTCATATTTGTTCAGGTTATTCACATTTTATCGTTAAAGGATGGTTTGTTAATGTAAATAAATTCATGTTATTCTACAATTTTCTTGAGAATAATAATATACCTATTGATGGGTGAATGGATAACTGATTTATTTTCTTATTTATTTGATTGTGGGGTTTTTTATTAGTTGTTTCTTTTTTGTGTATTTTGTATTTTTATATACATATATACTCTCTATGTGCCTGGTTTGTTTGTTACTTGTTCTCTTGGTTAATAGAAGAAAATTATAAGTACATGTTTTACAGTAAGTACATGTTTTTAAAAAATGGAATGTTATTTTTTTGCACTAAAACAAAGAAGAACATTTGGAGTTGTCATCATTTATAGGCATAATGTGATTTTTTTTCCCCCCACATTAAATTGAGAAGAAAATTTGAAGCCATTATTTATATGTTATGATATTATTTGAGCTGACATCATATTGGTGTGTATGTGGAACCTGAACTAAAACCAGTTCAACTTTCTTGACTGTTAATATCTTCAGTGTAATTTTTACACTGAAGGACCGGATTGGAACCGTTGGAGGGCCGCTTTTGACCCACGGGCCACATGTTTGACACCCCTGCTTTAAACATTGCATTTTTTATTATTCTAACCAGCCGGTGTTTTCTGAAAATAAGTGCTGTATTTCTTCTTGGACTTTTGAAGAAATACTGTCAGTATGTCCTGTACTATCTGTTTTTCCTGCATTGTGTTCAAACAAATGTGTGGAATAAATTCTCTTGTTTTTTTCTTTTCCTACTGTGTGAAAGAGGCCGAGCCCAGACAAACCGATGCCGTGTTTCTCCATGAGGGTGATGAGTTCGGCCTCCGTCAGGTAGTCCGGCGGACTGGTCTGCTTTTCCACCAGCTTGATCTCGTCCACGGTGAAAGCGTCTCCACGTTCACAAACCGGCATGGCCTCCTCCAGAGGGATTCCCTGCCACGGCATCACCGCCGTGTAACCTTCATATATGGAATGCACTCAGATCAGTCAGATCCATCCAATACAGCAACAGTTACTGTAAAGATTAGCACTTCTTTTAGCAGTATTAACCCTTTTTCACGCAAGTTACTAATTTTGGTCATTTCATTAACCCATAAAGACTCAGCACTATTTTTGTGGCAGTTCCCAAATGATTTTTTTCTCTAATTTTAACTTTTCTTAAAGCTGCGTATGACTTTTGTCACCAATTTTTTATCAAATCTGTCAAACCTCAGTCACAGCCTAAGTATCATGAATCCGTCAGTCTTTCCCTGATTACTCGCCTGAATCTCTTCCCTCACGATGAACAATTTATAAGTGTACTCCACCATAAAGAATACATTTGTTTACAAAATAAGCCGGCAGGCCGCTCAGGCATTTTCGGAAATTTGTCATGACGTGCCCTGTGGAAAACGGAGCTCCACGCAGCCGCAGCGGCAACAAATACGGAAACGGCTTCACTGCCTCTTGCTACTGCGGCTGCGTGGAGCTCTACTTTCCACAATGCACGTCACGACAAATTTCTGAAAATTCAATTCAAGTGACCTAGCGGCTCTGTAAACAAATGGACTGTTTACGGTGGAGTACACTTCCAAATTATTCACCGTGAGGGAAGAGATTCAGGTGCGTAATCACAGAAAGACTGACGGATTCATGACACTTAGGCTGTGACTCAGGTTTTACAGATCTGAAGAAAAACTGGTGACGAAAGTCATACGCAGCTTTAAGCAATTTATCACCATCTATTTTAATATTATGTTCAGTATTTTACATTCTTAAAAGAAAATCTTGAGTGTTAAAGTGAAATATTATTATTACTATTATAATGATCATTATTATTACTATTATTAATATTGTTACTATTAGCATTATTATTACTGTTAATACCATTACTATCCTTTTTAGTATTATCGTTGCTTTTACTATTATTATTATTACTGTTATAATTATTGTCATCATCAACATTACTATTATTATTATCATTATTAAAAACACTTAGTCGTCAGCCCACCTGGTGATATCAGCGTTTTGCCGCTGCATGAGAAGGACTCTCCGCCGATGTCGAAGTCGATGGTGGTCTGTAGATACTTGCAGTCCTGACTGACGGTGGCGATGAAATGCCGTGTGATGTACTCGTAGAGACGCCAGCCGTCGCTCCCTGTGGAGAAGCAGCGGACGAAACCAGGTTAAACTCTACCCTTAATGTTTCTGATGCTTCGTTTAAAGCAGCAAAATGTGGCTGTGATTTTACTGAGGTGACAGCACAGACGATATCTGTGAGAATTCTGTGAAGTTAAAACAGAAGAATCATCATAATGAGTAAGAAATAACTTCCCATGTAAGATATTTAAAATCAGGACTCACTCTGATCAGCTGTTACAGATATAGTTTATATAGTTTGATGTCCCACCTAGTTCCCCCTCTGAGGCCGCCCGCATGGGAGTGATGGGTGGGTGGTCTCCAGCATCCGTTCCTTTCCTGGGTCGGTTTATTCCAGCAGAAAGCAGAGTCTTCACCTGATAGACATGTAATGGACCACATTTAAGTGTATGCACACACAAACTCACACTGAATATGAGACCCTGCATTTAGGGTCTGCACTCAGATGTTTTCTTTTGACAGTCTCTAGTCTGGTACAATTGAATTTTAGCAGAAAAACTTGGTACAGACACTGCATTTGGTGATGAAGTGAAGGATGCAATGAAGTTCAAACCAAGCATCAGAATGAGGAATAGAAAAGAGAAGAATAAAATAGAATAAAACAGAACAGAATAATAGAATTGAATAGAACAGAATAGAATACAATGGAATACAACAGAACACAATAGAATAGAATTATATAATAGAACAGAATAGAATAAAACAACAAAATATAATTGAATAGAACAGAATAGCATAAACCAGAATAGAACACAGAACAAAATAGAATAGAATGAAAGAATAAAATAGAATAGAATAAAACAGAGCAGAATAAAATGAATAGCCTTTATTGCCATTGTGTGTTCAGTGCTTCTCCAGTCAGTGCAACAATATGAATAATGAAAAAACAATACGTCAGAAAATAAGAATAGAGTGAATATAGAATTTAAAAAACCCTAAAAACTAAAATAAAAAAATATAATATTTAATTTAACAATAGTAAAATAAAAACAGAACTGAAGTGGAATAGTAGAATTCTTGTAATCTTTCTTAAATGTGTACATTCCGTGTTGTGCTACTACTGGAACCTCAATTTGCTGAGGGATCAATAAAGTTCAGTGTAATCTAATTTAATCTGTATTTTAATGCATTCGGTCTTTGTAAACGTAAATAACACACTTGTTTATTTGCGTGAAATACATGAAGTGAGACAAGTCAGTCATGGAGATACTTGTTAACACCAGGTGTGAACGGAGCTGGAACCGTCACAGTGTTAACCCTTTTTTCTTCACATTTAACAGCAATTTTAATGATATCAAATCTAAGTAATTAAAATAATACTTCACTTTACATACTGTACAATGTAAGATGAGCACCAGCAATAATGTTAACAGCGTTAACCCTTTACCCCCGGCTGCTCCCTCACCTCCTCCGCCCAGAAGGGGCTGTTGGCCTGCTGCTTCAGGGTTCCCTTCAGGTCAAAGTTCTCCGGGTACTGGGTGGTCTCAGTACGGGGGTAGCTGATGTAGCCCTGCGTGTACAGACGCTCTGCGATCTGCATCGTATGCTGGGGACCCATGCCTAACACAACACAAACAACAATCACTTATTTATCCTTTCTTGTACTTCTATTTAATTAAACTATAAAACTATGAACTGGAAACTAATCATTTCAATGACAGGAACGCAATTAAAGCCTTGTTTTTGGTGTCAGTGGACGAAAATCCCATTAAAACCTAAACTTTTCAACTGCTCTTGGCTTTGGTATTTAATTTTAAAAATGTCACGTCTATATGGATGATAAAATATAATTACTCTGCAGCTGAGCACAGTACCTCGAAACTTTACTGTTTCTCCATGTGTTAATCAGATAAAAATAGCTCCAGTGTCCCTGTACGTCAGCGTCATGGTCTGTCTGAATCAATCTACAGCTGAATGTGTGAGGTTGTCAGGTTCTGGTCTATGTTAGAGCTGGAGTATCGCTTGGAATTATGGGCTCCATGAAAAGTAAACATTGTGGGCCCTTAATAAAATGTAGGATCGTGTCAATCTGTCAGAATGGGAAGGGGGGGGGCAGTTATCTACGTGAGGGTGCAGTCCACAACTAACATAACTAACACTTGCATGAAGTAACAGTGAAACTTAACATGCTTTCAACGTCTGACTCCCAGCTTCTACGCTGCTATTAAACAGCAGATCTTACTTGAAATTTTCATAACTTCTAACCTGTATCCACTGGACCCCCTCCCCTCCACTGCTCTATGGGCCCCCCAGAAATGCTGGGCCCTATGAATTTGTCACATTTACCCCCCTTTACAGCGCCCCAGTGTTAGAATCTGTGGTCTGGAGGTAGGAGACCAATCTCCCAACAGAAGTGGGCGGGGCTTTCACTGGAGGAGAACTCAACTAATTCAAAGTCCAAATATGACTTCTATCAGTGATCAGTGGGAACTATTCTGATATCTGTAACAGTTTATATGCTATAAACCATCAAAATATGGACCAAAATTTCAGAAACCAAAATATCTCAATTGTCAATAAACTATGTAGACACTGTCCCAAGGAAGAAACGTAGAAAATTTGAAAAGAATCCGACCAGTGGTTTAGTCAGAGAGAACTGTTACTGAAGATAACGTCGGACCCAGAGCCTTCACAGCAGCTCGTGGCCGATGGACCGACGAGATAAAAACTGGATAAAACTACTTGTGTGAAACGTACCGAGGGCAGAGCTGGCCACTCTGAGCATCTCCACCGTGTTCAGAGCCTGAGGCCTCTGCTTCGCCTTCTCTTTTTTACTCACCGACTCCACCTGGAACAGAGACATTTTACTAACACTGACCAATGAAAATCTAAGAGATCGATGGGAGATTTTACTTCCTCAGTGAGATGTAAAGAAAGCAGATGGTTAGTCAGTCATGGACACGCTTTTTTTAGCTTGGTTTAATTATTATTTTTGCTTCCAACAAGAGATGGTTTTTACTTAATTTCTCTCAACATTGACTTTGTTTTTTGTTTTTAATCCATGACTCTGATTTTAAATGTTCTTCCTCTAAATTTCTAAAATATTTTTCATGTTCTGACTGTAAATAATAATTTTCTTCCACATCTAACATCTACTTTCTTCACATCTCCCTGAGGAAGAAAAATCTAACATTAAACTTTAAGGAAATATTGATGTTTTTATCTCAAATCCTCACGAACAGGACATCTTACAGCTGTAGACATGACGTGTCCTGATATTTATGTCCATATAGTTTAGAAACTAAGAGCAGCAGATCTGGAAAAGTTTACACCGCAAAATATGAATATTCGTGGCGTTAAAGGGTTGAGAGAGTGTGAAAAGCCCCATCTATGTCAGTCTCTCTTACCTGGGCCTCCCTCGACGTTTTGGCCAAGTTGACGAACATCTGTCCCACCTCCCTGTCAAAGACCCGGACCCGGTTCCAGTCCAGTGTCAGCGGGCTCTCCTTCCCTTTGAAAACCTGATCAGACCCAAACAGACCGTCTGAACATCTGCCACAGTTAGAGGACACCTTTGTACCTCGACAGAAGTCTGACCCCCAGGACCCACCTTGGCCTGGATGACCCAGTAAGTCTCAGGTTTGAAGGACTGGATCTTATCGTGGCGTTCCACACAGAATCCCAGCGTCGGGGTCTGACACGGTCCAAAGGAGATCAGGGACGAGTCCAGGTTTCCGTATTTACCCTGGAAATACTTAGTCTGGAAGCTGAGGATACAATTAAGGAACAGAAAACAGATTTAGGTCACAGTTATCGTGATTATATTAAAAAACTGACGATCAAAATGTCTCACTGCAAAAACACGAAAAAAGGAAAGCGCTGGCAGTTAATAAGTGTGGAAACTGAACTTTTTTTTAAATTATTGCATGTAAGTTTTAGGATGAAGGATCCAGTTTTAGGTGAATAATCACTGCTCAGTTTGGCCATGAAGTACACCCTATTTTTTATCTTTTATTATGGCTTAGGCAATTATGCTATGAGCCTAACAATCTGTGTGACATTAGAAGTTTACTAAACCAACAAACAGAATGTTGGACTCAGACTTCCACAGTCGCTAAACTCATGGTTGTCATCTCGGTTTCTCATATTCTTCGTTGTCCTGCCAACAGTCGGACCAACAGCCTCTGAACCTCATACAGACCAGGGTTCGTACACATCTTTCAAAATCAAATTCAAGCACCTTTAAGGGTCATTTTCACATTTTCACAGCACAGCACCTTATCGCTGGGGTCAAATACAGGAAGACATATACTCATGATTATTTTTTTCACTATTTGTCACAATGATATATACATTGTATTATGCTATAAACATCTAAAATGATCTAAAGTCGTGGAAAAAATTATTAGACCAGCCCTTGTTTTCTTCAGTTTGTTGCTCATTTTACTGCCTGGTCCAATTAAAGGTCCATTTGTTTGGACAAATATAATGATACCAACACAAATAGCTCATAGTAGTTGAATTTCAGAGCTGATAGCTATCCATTTTCCATGTTTTCTTGATAATAACCCAAATCACTTCAGTTCTTCCATCAATATCTATGTCATCGTACTGACAAAAACAGTGCTTTGATTCATTCCATGTTTTCTGTTCTGTCTGTTTTAGTCACATGATCCACACAGGAGTTAGCACTGGATTGAAGAACCATTGTTTCTGATGACTTTTGATGGTCTAATAATTTTTTCCGTGATTATATATTATAATACTGGAAGGTCTCATCTGTCTGTCTGTGTGTATCTGCACGGTTCTGAGAAATTGAGACGCTTTTAACTGGCCAATCTGGTACCTACAGTTGAGGAATAGTCCCATCTCAACATTAAATATCTTTTTTCTTTAAAATTCTCTTTTTTAAAGTCAGGAGGGACCAATTTAATTCAGGTTGCTAAGCAGTTGCCGGGGGGAGGGACAGGAAGCAGCCTTGCATGTCAGTAGAAAGTTGTGTAGTACCACACTCCAAGACAGGAAATGAAGTTAAAAAAGGAACGACACATTTACTAACTTCAGCCCCTAGATATCAGTATTAATATATTAATTGTCATTTAAATTTTAAAGAATGGTTTATGAAACAGTTTTTATGTCAGTACTTATAAAATACAGACTAACATCTTAAAGTCAGCGCTCCCCAGCATAAAAACTACAACATCTAGAACCCGTGGTTCCCCATGGGTCAACGCGCTAGTGTTTCATATTAGCAAAAAGTTTAAAAACTAAAGGAGAACACAAAGTTTTATTCAAAAAAAAGGAAGACACTTCTTCAAATACACTCGCAATGAACCAAAGATTAAGATAAATATGTACCTGGAGTCGACCTGAGAACACCTGCTAATTTTCTTTTTTGATTTTTTGATTGATGTTTTATTTTTCTGAATGTTTCACCTCTATGTAAGTAGCTTTGGCTTGACATCTAACCTGGCAGAGTTATTAAAAATAAAAAAATAAATCGCAGAGTTAGAATTACAAGCACTTAAATGAAAATTCAAGCATTTTCAAGGACTTCAAGCACCCGTACAAACCCTGACAGATCCTGTGGAGTTGTCAAACGTACCGAGTGAAGGCACATCCGATGCGCAGATCCAGCTCCTGCCGTGCGTCCACTGACAGGGCTTCGTTGCGGTTGGGTTCTCCCAGACGGTTCATGGCGTTCCAGATGTCGGTGTCAGTGATGGAGCTGAATTTGGCTCGATAAACGCTCTTCTCTCGACCGCTGGACTTGTTCATCACTGGCTGGATGGCGTCCAGCACCTGGGAGGCAGGATAGATACTAAGTCCAACTCAAAGTCTCCCAGACATCAAACCCCAGACACGTGATGTGAATTACCTCGAAACAGATGTTCTCGCCTTCTTTATCACAGTCCAGCCATAAGACCACGTAGTCACAGCCTCTGGCTTCAACCTGGAGAAACACAGCAGATCTGTGGTGAGCACCACAGATATGACAACCACCTCTAAAGCACAAAAGCCCAGGAGGAACATGGGGGTTTTTAATGAGCAAGAGCACTTTTTTCCAATTCAGATTCATTTTATTGTCATTACACACAGAACATGACACTGAAACAATTTAGCATCTAGTCAGAAGTGCAACAGCAGCAATGTATACAGTACAGAATATTCAGTATTAACAATATTTACTCGGTGTCCAGTGGGTTTAATACACTATGTGGACAAAAGTCTGTGGACACACTGACTTCAGGTGTTTCTTTTCTAACAGGGGTCTGGGATACAAAACAATAATGACTAAAGTTATACATTTATCCAAACTTTACGTCACTGAAATGCGACAAGCGTCACAATTCTGCACCAAGACGAGATGCCTCCATATTTACTTCTGTAAACACAGTGCATGTCTGCGTGGTCATGCATTATGTCAGGACCTCTTTTGGGCATGTGGGTCACTTCAGGGTTGCATTCAGTTCAAAATCAAAGCTGATAGAAGTCGCATTTAATGCAGAATATGAATGAGCACACAAAAAATTGTGCATTAAGACCCGCTGTTTGAACGTAGCGATAGATTATACTCCTGAAAACCAACCTGGAGGAACTTGACCATGTTAAGTTTGGGGTTGGCCTCCTTCTTCTCTGTGGGAGCTTTGCTGAAGAGTTCTGCAGGATCCACCTTGTCCCAGTTGTTGTACTTCCCTTAAAAACAGACAGGAGGACTGAGTGGTGATTTGGATTGAAAGACTTCACACAAACATGGTGTTCATTTAATGAGAGAATGGAGGAGCAGACACAGCATCAGTACAGGGACATTTACATGATGCACCAACATACATTCAAATACTGACACCTTCAGCTCTATATACACACTATATGGACAAAAGTATGTGGACGCGTTGAATCCAGGTGTTTCTTTTCTAACAGGGGTCTGGGATAAAAACAGTAAGAACTAATGTCAGAATATAGTTTTATATTGGGATAAATATAATTGCATTGGTTAGTTTCATTTAAATTGTTATCTTTACTTTCAAAATGCCTCAGAGATGTTTTTTATGTAATTTTTCCTCTATTGATTATGTTTTTGCTGAACTATCTATCTACTTTCTTCACACCTCACTGAGGAAGAAAAATCTACCACAATCTGTAAATAAATATTGATGTTTCTAAACTACATGGACAAAAGTACTGGGACACATCATGTCTACAGCTGTAAGACATCCTGTTCATGAGGATTTAAGACAAAAACATCAATATTTCCTTGAAGTTTAATGGGAGATTTTTGTAACTTTTTTTTTTTTTTTAAATCCATCACTATGATTTTAAATGTTCTTCCTCTAAATTTCTAAAA
Source organism: Apogon hyalosoma (assembly GCA_037367295.1). Lineage (NCBI taxonomy): Eukaryota > Metazoa > Chordata > Actinopteri > Kurtiformes > Apogonidae > Apogon > Apogon hyalosoma. Next base: position 4,601,669 of record JAPQRP010000030.1, on the reverse strand, counting down.
TATTTTTTCCTGCTCTGACTGTAAATAATAATTCTCTTCCACATCTAACCATCTACTTTCTTCACATCTCACTGGAGGAAGAAAAATGTCCCATTAAACTTTAAAGAAATATTGATGTTTTTATCTCAAATCCTCATGAACAGGACATCTTACAGCTGTAGACATGATGTGTCCTAATACTTTTGTCCATTTAGTTTATAAACATCATAATGAACGTTTAAAATCATAGATAAGATAAGATAATTTAAGATAAGATACTTTATTGTCATTATACAGAATGTACAATTAAATTTAGCTTCACTATTAGGATGCAGGCTCATAAATAGTAACAATAACTATAAAATATAATAAAAACAAAAATATGCATCACTCATATATCAACATCCATTCGTTTATCACACAGCAGTACGTCACACACACATCAGTACCAATGTATGCAGAGACCAAACAGTGCAAATACAAATGTCTGTACTTTAGTGGTTTAGTTCACGGTTTAAAATCAATGTGGAAAAACAAATCAATGTAGAGGGAAAGAAACACCTGGATTCAACGTGTCCACAGACTTTTGTCCCAACATTTAAGCTGCAACATTTCAAATATTTTATAG
>JAPQRP010000030.1:4511130-4529371 GCA_037367295.1 Apogon hyalosoma | reverse complement strand
TATAGACAATAGATCTGGAAAATCTGATTTTAAGAAATCTTACCAAGATAATTTTCACTTGTTCCATTGGCAGATTTTTTTTGTTTGTTTGTTTAATGCAAGATATTTTTGCTTAATTCAAGCAAAAAACAAAAAAAATCTGCCAATGGAACAAGTGAAAATTATTCCTCTGCAGTTCAACCCGTTCTCTCGTTAAGTCTCGAATTTCACGTTTTGACCCAAGTCTGTATCTTGGAAACTTCAGTCAACCAGCATTTTTACTCGATTTTCCTTTATCGGTGACTCACACGTGATAAGATCATTTTCACTTGTTCCACTGGCAGATTTTTTTGCCTGAATTTTGCAAAAAAAAAAAAAAATCCTGAATTAAGCAAAAAATCTTCCAATGGAACAAGTGAAAATGATCTTGGTCAGATTTCTTAAATCAGATTTTCCAGATCTACTGTGTATAAATCAGTTCTTATTTCTCACTGAAAAGTTCCTCTGTAGGTGATTCTGTCTGATTTTAAATGTGATGAGATATTTGGACTAGAAGTGAGGCAAATACACTTGGTCAGATTTAGATTTTTTCCAGTGCACCAGTCCCATCCTGTCTGAAACCATCGGCCACATTAGTGCCGGAGCAGACCAGTCGCTCCGTGTTCCCCAAGCCAGGCTTACTGTAAGTGACAAGAGGCTCAACATGCTTCAACACACCGGAACAAACCTGCAGAGCTCAGCCCAATGATCGGCACCGAGCTCACACGTGGTACAAAGCGGGGGACGTGTGTTGCGTTACCGTAGCCAGGATGTGCTCATTAGTGTTCAGCAGGTGGTACAGTCTGACACCAGGGGAAAGCCACTGATTACCGAGGCTGGTTTTTGTGCAAGGACTGTTTACCGGCTGTCGTCTGATGGAGAGAGTCAGGCGTCTCCATCCAGCTTCTACGGATAAAAACTGCAGTTTCCAGTCGAGGCACTGGTTTCCATTTCAGATGACTGAAATGTCAGAGCAGTCGCTAACGTGGCTAAAGGCTCGGTCGCACCAGGAGTTAGAAAATGAAGTGGAATGACACTGACCGCTGCTGAGTCTGGGCTCAAAACGTCCATAGACTTCCATGAAAGGGCTCATATTTATCTAAACCCGCTTTTCTTAGTCTGCGGTTCATTTATTTGTGTATTTGGACCTTGATAGTTCCTACAGTTTGAATGGGAACCCTCCAGATGCTGCAAAGCTATCTTTAGATTGATTTTGGCAAAAATTGAGTGGATTTCTACAACCTGTTTAATTAGTGTTTAATTTGTTACGTTTATAACTAGTTATGTTACGACATTTGTACATATAAGGTCAAGATTTCTGATCAACTTTTCTCCGAGTACGACATAATTGTTTGTCGGTAGCAGCGGTTGGAGTCCAGACTGAAAATATGTCCAAACTTGGAGCCCATTACTGAAAATGTTCAGTTGTCGGTTAAACGGGACAGAGCGGCCCAGCCGACAACCTGGAGGGGGCGGGGCCTGAAGTGGCTCATGTGTATTTAAAGGGCCGGTGCTCCAAAGCACCTTTCTGGTGTCATTACTCAGAAATAGGGTTGAAAATGGAGCTGTGGAGTTGAATGAATGAAGAATTCAGAGCCAAGCAGAGCATTTACAGTTTATGGAGAGCACAGGGAAAGGCTGGAAAATGAAGAATTCCATTAAAAAAAAAAAAAAAGAAGCAAAATATCACTCTTTTAAAATTGTCTCCAGATATAATAAGTCAGTAGATTTGAAGTAGTCACTCAGTTGCATTATTTGGACCTTCTAATAAGTCACCTGGTGATCCTTTTATTAGATTATTCTCACATTAATAATCATTTAAGGCCAATAGAACAGCTAATTTACCTGCTGTTTACGTAATAAATCAGATTTGACAGATAGTTCGACTGCAGATGTGGTTAAGAAGTTAAATTAAAAAGATTAAAGCTCACTGTGGACCATATCAGTAAATTAGCGTTAGCCAAACCAGTAACCAGTCAGTAATGCCGTGGTAGTTCTGTCAGCTTCTTTTATACAATCCATGATTATTTCCGAATTCTTGGACTTCAGAAAAACACGTTTAAACCATGTGCAAAACATCTCTACATTGCTAACATATCGGAACAATTTAAAATGGAGAAAGCTGTCAGATTAGATGTGTAGTGCCCTTTAATTCTATATATATTTTGCTCCGAAAGGGGATGTAAACTGGATTCAGAAAGGTCTTAGAGTGAATATCAGTTTGTGGCACAGGTGGGCGGTCGACCTGCGGACTCTGTTAGCGCGAGTGTAACGTAAATGATCTAGTCTGTTGGAATAAGCCAGTCAGTGCTGATTGTTTTGGTTGGTCCTCCTCCCTTTGTGCCGGCAAGATGTGGTTTGTGCAATAAGGCAGACCTGCTGGTGTCTTTCTAGCATTTTAATTGGCAGATTTCACCGTTTTGATGTCAGGTTTGACAAAGGTTCCACCACAACAAGCCTCCCCCTGGGTTCTATGCAAAGGCTTAGTGTTTCCCAGACAATGTGACCGGTTCAAAGAAAAACGAAGAAAGGATTTCCTTGAAGTTTTCCTGATGTAATCGAGAGCTAAGGCCAGGTTTTCCTTTATTTCTAGAGACCAAAATTCAAAGTGAAAAAACGGTTAAGAATAATAGTATCGTACCGAAGTCGTCTTTAAAAATAAGATGCACTGGAAAAAATCTAAATCTAACCAAGTGTATTTTTCTCATTTCTAGTCCAAATATCTCATCACACTTAAAATCAGACAGAATCGCCTAAAGAGGAACTTTTCAGTGAGATATAAGAACTGATTTATAGACAATAGATCTGGAAAATCTTGAGTTTGAATTAAGCAAAAAAAAATCTGCCAATGGAACAAGTGAAAATTGTCTTGGTCAGATTTCTCTGTAGGTGATTCTGTCTTATTTTAAGTGTGGTGAGATATTTGGACTAGAAATGAGAAAAATACACTTGGTCAGGTTTAGATTTTTGCAGTGTATTGTTAAATTTGTTTTAATTTACATCCCTAAGATGCATATTAGGCCTGCACAGTTAATTTCATTCCAATCAGCCTTTGCAGTTTGATATAATTGCAAAAGGTTCAGATTTTGGGCGATTTGGGGTCTAATTGCAGAAATGGAAAAAACATAAACATAACCTTTGTGTGGTGATATTTGTGAGTCAGTGATGCTGTGCAGAGACAAAACATGCACAATAAAAGCCATACTCTTGCATTTTTTTTAATGTTAGCTCTTGTTTGTGTGTTTGCGATGTAAAAATAAACAATTAACCTGTGCTTCTTTGTTGATAACATAATGGTCTGTAATATAAATGATCCACTTCAGAGATAAAATGTTCCTTCAGTTAGATGAATTGAAAAACAACTGACAAAGTACAGATTGGCTGAAGTGTTGTTCCATATATACATAGGTTTACATGTGCATTTATTCAACAGATGTACCATTATTAGACTAGAAGGTGCAGACTGTGTTTTCCTTTTGAGTTAAAGCTGTTTATTTCACGTTTTGTCCCAATACTATATCTTGTAAAACTGTACCAAACTCACTCTTTGAACCTAATTTTACTTTTTTTGTAAAGAAAGAAGGAACATGATCAAAAATCTTCAATATTGATCATTGATAATACGGGTACTTTTCCAATTCTTCTATGAAATAATAAAAATATTACATTTATATTTATAGTCACTGTTAAAAACAGTAATAAAGCATCATGATGCAGTTTTGTACAAGAAAAAGTTCACAAATGACATTACATGTTATGGAACAAATGTTTGTAGCATTATTTTTCCTCCACTAAACATTTTTAGATTAGATTAGATAGAACTTTATTGATCCCTCAGGAAATTGAGGTTCCAACAGCAGCATAAACATTGAACATACACATAAGAAATAGTACAAGAAAATGGTAATAAAATAACGATAAAAACATTAATGAAAAATTTTAATTTCACATTGGAAAGTATTACTAAAAACAAGTGGCAAAGTAGTAGTAATAGTTGTAGTAGTAGTAGTAATAATAATAATAATAAGTATATGTGTGTATTTTAGTAATCACAGGATAAAAGTTATAATGAAGTCATAATAGTAATAGTAGTCATATCAACAATATATAAGTATGTAAGTTTTATAAATGACCTCAAATGACATTACATGTTACGGAACAAATGTTTTTAGTATTTTTCCTCTACTAAACATTTTTAGATTAAATAGAACTTTATTGATCCCTCAGGAAACTGAGGTTCCAACAGCAGCACAAACATCGAATATACACAAAAGAAATAGAAAACATGAATAAAATAACTATAAAAACACTAGTGGAAAGTACTAGTAGAAATCAGTGGCATAATAATAAGTAGCTTATTATGTTATAATATTATAGAATACACAATGTGTGTATATATAGTGTAATAATCACAGGATAAATGTTATAATAAAGTGATAACAGTAATAGTAGTCATATCAGTGATTTATAAGTATGTAAGTTTTATATACTAAAGCCAGCCTCATAACATAAAACATGAACATTTATCATAAAATGGTCTGTTTCAGCTCTTAAATCTGATGTTTTTCCTCTCAACGTTCACATAATATCTTAGATAAAGAGCATACATGCACTCCTCCAGTAAACTTGGCGCCATGATGAGACACTTTTCGACTCTAGCTCTAATTATAGTTGATCCGTTTTATTGTAAATATTAAATCGGAGCTGTTGGAAAATAGTTGTAAAGCAGAGGCAGTTGTGTGAATCGGTGTGTTTTCCACATCCGCACCAGAGGTCACAGCCTCCGGCGCGGCGTGAACGGCCTTGTCCGACTCCACGTGTAAACAATGGAAGCCGCCATCAGGTGTGAATATGGGATGTTATCAAACACGACGGCGTTGGATCAAAAAGCTGGAGATGAGGATGATAAGAAAGTCTGGGAGAGTTTGGATTCTTAGCGTGTAGATGCTTGTCTTTCCCACTGTGCTGGCAGGCAAATACCAGAGCCGACTGGGTGTACTGTAGGAGGAGGGGGAGGGGGAGGGGCTGGGATATAGGCGTTTATAGCTGCCATTAACGTGTCTCCTGAAGCTCCCATCATATATACATCCAGGTGTATGAGCACCTGAACCGCATTAACCCATAAAGACCCAAACAACCACCACTAACCAAAACCACCCACTGATCTAAACTGTTGAATACCTGCTGATCCACTAATCCTATCAATGCATGTCAATAATTGGTATAAAATGCAGGTTTACCTCAAATATTCACAGGATAAAATGTACAAAAACTTGAGAAATAAGGAAAAAATTAACCCCAAAACATTGACATAAGGCATAAAAGTGAATAAATACCTTCTAAAGTGAGAATAAAAGGAGAAAAATACTTGAAAAGTTAGCAGAGGTCATCATTTCATACCATCCAGAACCCTGTATTTATTCTGTTAACCCTCAAAAACCCAAACCATCTACTGATATAAACTGTTAATACCTGTTCGTCCACTAATCCTATCAATACATGTCAATAATTGGTATAAATACAGTTCTTCATCTTTTCATGGTCATCAAATATGACCATATTTGGACGTTCAGAGGCTCCATAGTTACCATGGAAACACCGTCATCTTCTCCAGCATTGATTCCCCAGTAAAACCCATGGAGTTGGATCAATAACAGTGGATGGACACACTGGGTTCATGTTCAGTTCAGGACAGATTTTGCTAAAAAAAAGTCACTTTTTCTTCATTTTCCTTAAAACAACCCTCAACTTTAATCTGAGCTTTAATGAACATCTACTTGATCAGTGAATAAAATATAGGAAAATACATGATTTACACTGAAAAAACACAGAATACAGAGGATAATATTGCAATAAATGGTGGTCGATCACTGAAGAAAAGTTAAATATAGAGGGGAAAAAATATTGTGGAGCTGCCACAAAAGTAGCACCAGATGTTTATGGGTTAAAACCAAAAGTCGCTGAAAACACAGTTCGACTAATGAGGGTCATTTAGCAGGAGTGATGTAGACCAGGGGTGTCAAAGTCATGTTAATTCAGGTTCCACATTCAGCCCAGTATGACCTCAAATGGGCCGGACCAGAACAAGAACAACCTATAGATAATAATCCAAATTATTGTCTTTGTTTTAGTGTGAAAGTTAAATTACATGAATAAAATGTGAATAGACTGAACAACTTCGTACAACCTGAAATATCCTTTAAAAAAGTGACATTTCAACAATACTGTGTCGCAGCTCGTTATTAACGCGACGTACAGTTCACAGTGGATCCAGAAATACAGAAAACATTAGTGACAGGCAGAATGTTAGGAAAATTACACCGGTTTCCTGAAGAAAATTCAGGTTTCTCATATTTCTTCAGGTTATTCACATTTTTTCCTGACACTATAGTTTGTAAATGTAAATATTTTCATAATGAACTTTAAATTTTGTCACATAAAACCAAGAGTTGTCATTATAGGTTTTTATGCTATTTATTTATTTTTTTTTAAATTTGATATCACATTGAGTTGTATGTGGGCCCTGAACACCAGTAGTGGCTTTTCCATTGGACAGAACTTTACCGATATTTACTAAATGCCAAAAAACAGAAGTGTGTAATGTCGGTTGTTCCATTAAATCACAAATGAGATGATTTGTTTATTTATTATCGCGAGATGACACGAGAAGCCATTCCATAAACATGGTGACAAACATAAATATGGTGTTGATTTACAGATATGTTCATTATTCTTCTATATTACCCCTCTGTCTCACACTAAATTCTAAAATGATTCATTTTCCTGGCGTGTCCACACATACGCACACGTTTCTTTTAAAACTCTTTTTCTTTGCTTGTTGTAACGTCCGTCAACATCCGTTTTTTTTTTATTATTCACGTGACTCTATTTGCAGAAAAAGTTCATTCCATTGCAGTTTTACATAATATTCTATTTGCGCTACACCTCAAAAACCACCTCTTCCTAGTGCAAGTGAGAGTCTTGGTGAAATTGTCGTTTTTCCATGAGGCAAATTTTTATGTGCAAGTTATATTCATGCAATTTGAGGGTCAAAGGAAAAGTGACTACTGACTGTTAATTTTTCAGTGTAATTTTTGCACTTTGTAAATTCATCTTGCGGGCCGGATTGGACCATCGGGCCTTATGTTTGACACCCCTGATGTACAGAAATCCATAATGCTGATATCAGGTTGTTGTGTTTCTTGTGCATCATAAGGTGCAAAATTGCTGATCTCAGATGAACGTCGCTGCTTTATGTTGCTTTACAGCAGAAAAAATAACCTTTGTATCACAGTTTGATGTTAACACGTTTCAGGGTTTTCCCTCAGTGTTTAGACGTCGTCAGAATTCAAACCTTGTTGCAGAATTTGGTGCATAAGAAAAGCAAGAAAATGTTGTTTATCAGTAAAAACAAATATAAATTGACATATTTTTCAACCATAATTATCATCAGATGTGTGCACAAATGTTTGGAAAAGCTAGAATCGATTTAAAATAGATTGAATCACCTTAAAAGCAAGAAATAATTACATCTGAAGAGTTATTTGGTTAGTTTTGATGCTCTTCAGCCTTATAATGGAAGGGAAGTCTGCATTATAGAACTGCAACTAATCGATTAGTCGGTCGATTGTTTGGTTGATATTCAGTTTTTTCCTACAGGAGAAGAAAAAAAACTATAGAGTATTCACATATAAGAAGCTGTAATTGTTGTTTTTTTTAGTCTTGCCAACTGATTGTTAATTAATGTACCAGTTGAATAATTGATTAATTGGTTGATTGTTTGGTTATTAAAATGTTGATCAGATTTTCCATTTTTTTTCCTACAGAAGAGGAGAAAAACTATAAAGTATTCACATATAAGAAGCTGTAATGACACAATTGCTATGTTTTTACACTTTCCAACTGATTCGTCAAGTAATGTACTGGTCAACAACTAATCAATTGGTTGATGGTTTGGTTGATAAATTGTTGATCAGATAATCAGTTTTGTTTGGCCACAGAAGAGGAAAAATTCTGTAAAACATTCATGTGAGAAGCTTTAATGACACAATTGCTATGTTTTTACTCTTTCCAATCAATTACTGTCAGTTAACACACCAGTCAACAACTAATTGATTAATCGGTTGATTGTTTAGTTGATAAAATTTTGATGAGATATTCAGGTTTTTTTTGCCACAAAACAGGTGAAAAACTATAAAGTATTCACATATAAGAAGCTGTTAATTAATTTACCAGTCAACACCTAATTGATTAATCGTTGTGGCTCTAAATAAATTTGTAAAAGCCGAGCGTTCCCACTGATGAGATTTACTTTGTAGGTAAATTTGGTATCAAATATTGAGGTGTTTTTGGTATGTCATGACGTCTTATCACGTCAGTCGGTAGAGATCGGTTGGTTTTGATGTTTGTTAAAATGTAAATGTTAAAACAAGAGGTTTATATGGATCTGAACCAAATGAATGATCTAATTAAATCAATCCGACACTTTCAATTCAGCAGTTGCAGATTGGAGCGTCTGGTTTGTGAGAGGAAACTTTTATTTCTTATTTAGTGACGATTATCTGTAAATGTTTTTGACCTGATGAAACGGTTACGAGTTAATACAACGTCACGAATAAACGTCCACAGAAAAGCTTGAAAAATGGATATGAATTAGAGTTTTAACAGCAGCAGAGAAAGAAACCCTGCAGACGCTTATTCCCAAATCGACCTGATTAATCGTCTATCGCTGATTTACTCTGTGAGCCTGTTTACGTGACCGCAAAAGTCCGATATCTGGGAGTAATCGGATAATTGTAATAATCAGGTTTAGCACATTTACATGCACTTAAGAAATGCGATAAAAAAAAAACAAAACTGGTTTAAACGCTCCAGTCCGTTATTCTTCCCGAGTATGTACGTACGTAGTGACGGTAGACTTAAACTTCCTGTTGTCTTCTGCTTTTGTTTGACTTCGTAACTTCCGTTCTCTACTATTCTAATTATTTTTCAGAGGTGTCCAAAGTATTCCCATTCATTCCTCAGGTAGAAGGATAGACACTGGGGTTTAAACAGACTTCTGTAAGAGTTCAAGTATCAACTCAAGCTTTTTACTCCAGTAAAAGTACTGGTTTCAAAACTGCTTAAAGTATTCAAGTAAATGTAAGGGGAAAAAAAGGCCATTTGGACAAAAGCTTAGGCGGCGCCGCAGGGATGGGGCCTATAGTGCACTACCCCACCTCCCTAAAAAACATGTTTCTAAAGGCTACAGTGACAATAATGTTGTATTAAAATGTTCACGTTGAAACATTTGGGATGCACTAGGCGACCTGTCTGAGCCGCATGTATGAACATTGAAAATGAAGGCATTTTAGTCCAATGCAAATGTGTTTAAGAACCATATATGTGTCCTACTGAGCATGAACACGGGTTTCATGGAGCCGAGGATGTGATGACTAGTTGAATATAAGTATAGACCGCTGCCACATGACGTCACAGGTCACGTGATTTATGTTTACGCGGCCATATTGGAAGGCAACCCACGAGCTGGACAGAGCAGTGCCGGGCCTGTTGGACACATAACTGTAATGATGGTTAGCGTCAGTGCAGTAATAGGCTGCTCAAACACAGCGGGACAGGGTGAGCAGAAGTCTGTGTACAGGATCCTCTGTTTGAACCAACCAGGGAGAAAAGCATCAGGAGCTCAGTGACAGACGGAGTACCAGTGTGGAAGTAGACCTACGCTCAGCTGTGGGTGGATATGACCTGGAACTATTAAAAGTGTGAACAACGGGGACGGTACAGGTCATCCGTGGTTTGGTTCATACTGTGGTTCCCTAGGGCACGAGGGTCGGCTGGGACCGGAGGCGGAGCCTGAGCTGGGCGTCGTGCCCCGGGGCTCAAACGGGGCTGGGTGCGGCTCCGGCGTCCAGTGTTCTGGCTCAACAGGACACCGGTACCGGCCGGCCTCTGCGTCCGGGCAGTGCCGTGAACCATGACTGAAGAACCAACAGGTGACCGTAGGCCTAGTCTGTGTAGTGGTATCAGTGTGAAGAAAGGTTAAAAAAAAAAAGTGTTTATGTACCTAAAATAATGATTGTTTTGGTACGTAATATATCTGAAAAATATCCATGTTATTAACTTTAGGTGTTCCTGCTCCCACTCAGCACCTGTCTTTTTAAGGGTCAAACCCACCAATCACAGCCTGTTTCTCATACCGTTGCCTTTCAGCAGGTTCAGAGTTTGAAAACAGTACCATATATGAACCTTAAACTGTCACCAATAACCCGTTTGAAACATCTGATCACTGGTAAAGCAGCTGCTAAACACACAGTCCGTCACTCTGTTGCCTCTGCTCTTGTCTTCCAATATGGCGGCGTATCTGTTTACTTCCGGTATTGATGACGTAGGTGGCATCGGTTTATTGTAATGATGCAAAAAATCAGGTGCGATCAGTCACGTACAAACCAATAGGGTGTCAGAATGGTATATGTTAATGCTTCTCATTCAACCACAATCAGATTCACTCTATCCAGATGGAACCATTTATCTGGATAGTTTGGTTTTATTTGGACAATGACAAGCTGAAATGAAAGGGGAGCAATGAGGCTATTTTTAAAATGTAAGAGAAGAAGGGAAAAGTCGGCTGAAAAATAAGGATTCCAGTAAAGTATAGATAACCAAAAGTTCTACTTAAGTAAGGTAATGGAGTATTTGTACTTGGTTACTTGACACCTCTGTTGTATTTACACATGCGCATTCGTAAAAGAATGAAATAAATCAGATGAACGCGTATACATGCGTGAAGACATCGGAGTATTGGGGAGAAATAGGTGTGTTAATCCAATTTCTCATAATCGGATAAAGCCGATCAGATTATCCCGTTTACGTGGTCATTTGAATAATCGGATACTGATCAGAGTATTGGTGTGAATGTAAACGGGCTCAGGTCTCTCACCGTGTGCTTATGAGTCTGGGTTTTATTTGTTGCACATATAAATCACAGGTTAATGGTGGATATCATGACAGACGGCGTCCAGTGCAAAGACGGATGGGGTTATTTTTGCATTGGCGGGTCATGTGACGTACAGCGTGGTGTGAATTCACTGTGATCGCAGCTCATCTGTGGGAAAAACAGCGTCCTGAGGCTTGGATGGATGCGTTCTTACATCAGGACGATCAGGGCTAAAGAGTCGATTGTTCCTTAAACATAAACTCCAGTGAAGTGAGGCTCAGTCATGTGACACCAGGGTCTGCGGCGCTGAAGTCTGAAGATGTAAAGATGTAGGATTAATGCTATGATGAGGCCGCATTTGGCTGCGAATCCATACTGTTAGTGTGCATTTTTGGTGAAAAAAGAAGTGCAATGAGAGGATGTACCCCTCTGGTATCCCAACCGCAGAGGTCCTTCTAATCACCTGAACGCATCATCTGCACATCTGTCAAAATGTTCCTCATATACAGGTGGTTTTTAACTTTTTTTTTTTTTTTGGATTTCATCAACTTGAGCTATAAACAAAAATATGAAAAATGCAATAACGTTAAATTTTTTACCCTTTTAAATGCCATTTTTGTAATGCAAACAAACCATATTTTTTTGATGCAAAAAACACTTTTTTTTTTTTTTCAATATTCTACATCGAAAAAAAAATTGATTTTTGCAGCCTGGGATATGTCAATAATTAACAGTAACATTTGTTAATATGCATTATTAGTTTTTGTGCTTGGTCAAATGTTCAAAAACAAAGAGAACAATCAAGAATATTGATAAATTATAACAGGAAATGATTAAAATGAGCAAAAATTAAGAAAATGGTGCAGAAAAAATCGAACAAAACAAAAAGAATAGTCAAGAAAATGAACAAAAGTGAGTGAAATGATGAACAAAATGAAGAGAATGAAGCATTAATGAAAAATATGAGGGAAACGTGACACTTTTTTTTTTTAAAATATACTAAATAAAAATTGGATTACTTATGTTTTTATTTTTTCATCCAGACATATGTCAGTAATTAACAGTAACATTGGTTAATATGCATTATTAGTTTATGTACGAGGTCAAATGTTCTAAAACGAAGAGATCAATCAAGAAAATTGATAAGAAATATAAAATAAATGAAACAGGAAATTATTAAAATGAGCAAAATTTAATACATTGTGCAGAATTGAACAAAAAAATCCAACAAAATGAAAAGGATAATGAAGAAAATGAACAAAAGTGAATAAAATGATGAAGAGACTCAACGCATTAATGAAAAATACGAGGGAAACATGGCACCTTTTTTTTTTTTTTTTTTTTTTAATTTTTTCATCCGGGCATATATCAATGATTAACAGCAATTTTGGTTAATGTACATTATTATTTTTGGTTCTAGGTCAAATGTTAAATGCTAAATGTGTCAATGTGCATTTTTTACTCATTTGGTAGAAGGAGGTTAGGAATTTAACATCGATTACAATGTGCTGATTTTAACGGCTGTGTCAGAAAAAAAAATCATGTAAAAATGAAAACCTTTTGAATTCTGACCTAAAACAAATAGTGTAAAAATAATCTGACCTTTGATAACATCGAGTACAAAGTGTGTATAATATACTCACCTGGATACCGGAGGGTTAACAGGAGGATGCATGGGTTTAAATGTCTTTATGAACGTGTATATATGGCACATTAGCTGTAAAAAACTCATATTTTTCCACAGCGTTCAGTTTGAGTGCATGTGTTGAAGCACCTGATCGTTTCGAAAACAGCAAAACGGGTTGGGGAGGAAAAAAAAAAAAAAAGAAGGAACAGTGGAATTTATCACATCTGTTGTCCCCAAAGTCTCTGCTTTTAATGAGGGTCAGAGTTCAGTGTTTGTACCACTGGAAATAAGGGTCCAAGGAAGCAGTTTCTGTTTAAGATGATTCTTCATAGATAGATAGATAGATGGCGTGACCTTTGACCTCTAAAATGCCGTCGGAGCCGTTTGCCCAGTTATTGCAGTAAAGTGCTGAACGCGGGGGTTGGGAAACTACCGAACAGACCTATTAACTTCAGAAGTATCAGTGTCAGAACCCTCCACGCTCCACCCGCCTGATCACACAGGAAATTCCAAACTTTAATTCATAAGATTTGCGCCGTAGTAAACACAAAACAGGCGAATGGCCTACAAACACACACACACAAGAAACACTGAAGCTGGTGAAATCATTTGAGAACAGGCAGCATTTTTTTTTTTTTTTTTACACCAGAGCAACAAAAACGCACAAATATGGGGAGGATTTCTGCAGCGTGACAACATGAAGTGAGTCTGTTCCATGTAAAATGTCCCAAAGAGGCAACAGTTTATTTATTTATGTCATTTCTGAGATGTGCCATGATGATCCAGGTTGATATTTCACAGCAGTAAAAACACTAAACTTACATGATGGATCCTTTTTCATACTAAAAGGATGACTTTTAGGTCCAGTCATATGGGTCCAACTGGGTCGGACTATCATTCTACAGCCATAAGAACACCCTGCGTGACACACTGTTCAGACGAGTATTTGCTAACGTCCTCCTGGAGTGACTTAAAATGTGCAAAAATGACAGTATTTGTAAAGAATTGTACACTGTAGTGCAGTTGTTGCTCTTCACTATATTTAACCTAAATCTTGATTAAACAGATTCTAGTCTGATTGGGTTCATACTGTCGACTGAAATTATAAAGATTATAAAGGAAATGTTTAAACAGATTCTAGATTCGCCAGCTTTAAATTTACCCAGTTATTCGTGTTAAAATATATTAAATATGAAGAAAAAAATGAATGTTAAACACTGAATGAAATGACCAAAATAGTAAAAAAACTATCATTAATATTATTTGATCGTTTTGGTATTGCAGTCAGTTTTGGCATTTAACAGCAGGAAAAACACTCAATTCCACGTTTTATCTTCATGAATGACAATGAATGACACCGTTTTTAGACTAAAACGTGCTGACTTTCTTTTAAAATGTGCACAATGAATAAAATGGTGCACTTTTTGTACAGTTATCCTCATGATAATTCACAGAATATGAAGCAAAAATAGAAACAGTTGATGTCAAATGGCTGCAAATGTTCATTTAAAGGTGATATAATAAACCCTGCCACAGTCCCGGTTCTTAGGTTTTCACGTTTCGGCTGAAATGGGACATGATGTGGTGTGACAGCACATGTTCTGTTCAGACGTTCTACGTGGATCTGAGGTCCAGGATCTGGACTGTAGAGACCCAACGGGGGCGGTTCGGATGTTTCTGGGTTTGTAGGTCTCTGTTTACCTGGATCTGAGCTTCAGAGTCCACAGTCGTGTGCATGACTTTAGAGCTTTGTTGTTATCCTCATTAAATTAGTCATTAAATAGGAAGAAAAACATTTAACATGTAATTTAAATCAGGTTTGATCCAGTTTGACCTTTGACCTGTTTAAAAACACCCCGAATGACACCGTTTTTAAACTAAAATGTACTGACTTTATTAGAAAATGTGCAAAATGAAGAATTTTGTGCACTTTTTGTGTGATTTTCCTCATAAATCACAGAATATGATGCAAAAAATATGTGGAACGGCTTCAAATGTTAATTTAAAGGTGATATAATAAACCCTGCCGTAGTCCCAGTCAGTATATTTTCATGTTTCAGGTGAAAAAGGACATGATGTGGTTTGACTGTAGAGGTTCTGTTCAGACGTTCTACGTGGATCTGAGCTTCACAGTCCACAGTCATGTGCATGACTTTAGAGCTTTGTTGTTATCCTCATTAAAAAGGAAGAAAAACAACATTTAACATAATTTAAATCAGGTTTGATCCAGTTTGACCTTTGACAGGTTTAAAAACACCCTGAATGACACTGTTTTTAGACTAAAATGTGCAAAATGAACAACATTGTACAGTTTTGGTGTGAGTATCCTCATAAGAAGTCACAGAATATGACCCAAAAAAAATGTGTTGAATGGCTTCAAATGTTCATATAAAGGTGGTATAATAGGGTTTGTACAGGTGCTTGAAATCCTTGAAAATGCTTGAATTTCAATGTTGTGTTTTCAATGCCTGAAAAGTGCTTGAAAGTGCTTGCAATTCTAACTCTGTGATTGATTGATTTAATTTATAACTCTGCCAGGTTAGATGCCAAGCCATAGAGGTGATGCATTTAGAAAAATAAAACATTGTCAAAAAAGAACTTTTCCAGGTGTTCTCAGGTCGACTCCAGGTACGTTTGTGTCTTCATCCTTGTCTCGGTGCCAGTGTGTCTGAAGAACGCAAACTGGATTCTCTTTTTCTGGATCAAACTTTGTGTTCTCCTTTAATTTCTAAACGTTTTGCTTTTATGAAACCTAATTGTACATGTTTATACCATAATACAATGTGCATCACTGTGATAAAAAGTGAAAAAAATCATCCTGAATGTATGTATTCCTGTAGATGTGTATTTTATCACAGCGGTAAGGTGAAAATGACCCTGAAAAGTGCTTGAAAATGCTTGAATTTGATCTTGAAAATGTGTTTGAACCCTGCCACCGTCCCAGTTCTTATGTTTTCATGTTTCAGCTGAAATAGGACATGATGTGGTGTGACAGCACACGTTCTACGTGGATCTGAGGTCCAGGATCTGGACTGTAGAGACCCAACGGGGGCGGTTCTGATGTTTCTGGATTTGTAGGTCTCTGTTTACCTGTTACCGAGGAGGAGGAGGAAGAGGAGGAGGAGGAGGAGGAGCGTTGTTGTCTCCGCCCCCTTGCAGATGAGACCCTATCAATATTGCCTCTGCTTTCACTAGGGTTAACAGAGTAGTGCAATATTGCTTATAGGGTCTTGACTCTGAGGGATGATCTTCATCGTCTGCAGGTGGAAAAACCTCGACCGACGAACGGTTCTTACAGGTGCTTGAAATCCTGGAAAATGCTTGAATTTCAATGTTGTTTTTTCAAGGTCTGAAAAGTGCTTGAATTTGAGTTTAAAGTGCTTGAAAGTGGTTGTGATCATAACTCAGTGATGTGATTGATTGATTAATTTTTTTAGTATTGGTATTTAGTATTAAAAATTCATAAAACATTTGAACTTTGACCTACTTTTCCCAAAATGTAACGACATCTTTTCTGTGTCACTGGTCGTCTATAAACCCAAGTCGGTCTGAATTCAACCAATAGTTTTTAAACAGACTCATAGAACAGTAAAGGGATATTTTTGATATTTTGAGTTTTCCTCAGACTTGCATGAAAATAAAACGTTAAGACATAAAAATGAAGTGTAGCTTTTATTCATGATGTTGACACGTGTTAAACTAGAAATGACACGTTTCTAGAGGTTCTAATACATCAAAGTTTTCCCACAAATGAGAAGAGGTTTATCACTGATGTTTACTTTCTGTTAATTTACTGATAGAATCTTTGCAACACTTGGATATAACTGTTATTCTGCTTATAACATGCAGTCAAAGGGTGGTTTTCAGCTCTGGAGGTGGGTTTGTGCTGTTGGAACGCTGGAAAAACAGGATTTTCATTCAAAACCAGTTTGTGTATCCTTTATTTTCACTGCTTTATGTCCTGTGATGGTTGTTATCGGGCTGTTGTGGTTAAATCTCGCCAAGTTCTGGTTAATTTTACAGTTATTAACAAGCCTTATGTCCAGTATTCTGGATTTTATGTGTCAAAATGAAAATAACTGAATTGAACCTCGCTGCACCTTAAGCAAGAAATAGTCCAATTAGGAACTTAGTTGTATCAGAAAATGTTTGGGAAAAAATAAATAAAAAAATAAATAATAATAATAATTTGCTGTAAAAATGTACCCCAAATATGCACAAACGTGTAGTCTTTTGTGCATCTTTTCTACCGTGAAGCTGCTTCAGATGAAACTGGAATTAGTTTAAATGGATTTTAGATCCAGAAACGTGATTTTGTTTATGTGGTTTCCTCATTAAATAGGAAGGAAAAAAACAAAACATTTACTTTAGGTCTAAATTGATCCAGTTTGACATTTAACAGCAGTAAAAACACACTAAACTCTAGGATTTATTTTGTTTTTGACAAATATCTGATGATTTTCTACTAAATTTACCTGCTTCAAATTCCATTCAAATAAAATTTGGATCCACAGATGTGTGTGTGACCTTGTGTTTACATGGTTTTTCTTATCAAAATAGTGATTAAATATGAAGAACAAAGCATTTAACATGTAATTCAGGTCAGATTTGATCCAAAGGGTGAAGTTTTACAGACCAGGATTAGCACCAAAAAACTGTTTTATACTAAAACTGACAAATTTAACCCAAATCTGTTAATAGAATTTTAGATCCATCAGCTTTATATTTATATACCGGTCATCTTCATTGATTTAATCTTAAATATAACAAAAATGACTTTATATAGATGTTAAACACTGAATGGAGAAAAATGTAACTGATTATTTATTGTCACATTCATTTTGGCTCAAATTTGATCCCATAAACTCCATGATTTATTTTGTTTTTGACAAATATCTGATTTTCTCTTAAATTTACCTGCTTCAGAGTCCACTGAAACGGAATTTAGATCCGCAAATATGTGTGACCTTATGTTTACGTTGTTTTTCTTATTAAAATAGTCATTAAATATGAAGAACAAAAGAATTTAACGGGCAACTCAGGTCAGATTTGATTTAAAAAACAAAGGTGAGTTTAGAAATTGTTTGCCAGTTTTGGTCACATCCACCAGAAAAACCCTCCCGTTTTCCCTCCTTTAGATCATTTTAACTTTAAACTTTTAACTTTAAATATCTGTAAATATCTCATGCACTAATTCTGCAGCAGGATGTTTAAAGGTCTGGAAGGGTTTAAAAAGTCCTGTGATAACCTGCAAAACCCACTGACGGGGGTCCACGGTGGGTCTGGGACAGACCTGTGGAGGTGGACGTCCTCCTGGGTCTGATGTGGACTTCCAGACTGGGGGGTCCACGGTGGGTCGTGGACGTCCTCCCGGGTCTGATGTGGACTTCCAGACTGGGGGGTCCACGGTGGGTCGTGGACGTCCTCCCGGGTCTGATGTGGACTTCCAGACTGGGGGGTCCACGGTGGGTCTGGGACAGACCTGTGGAGGTGGACGTCCTCCTGGGTCTGATGTGGACTTCCAGACTGGGGGGTCCACGGTGGGTCGTGGACGTCCTCCCGGGTCTGATGTGGACTTCCAGACTGGGGGGTCCACGGTGGGTCTGGGACAGACCTGTGGAGGTGGACGTCCTCCTGGGTCTGATGTGGACTTCCAGACTGGG
>JAPQRP010000030.1:4123574-4134496 GCA_037367295.1 Apogon hyalosoma | reverse complement strand
AGGAACTGCAGGGTCAGAGCAGATCACAGATCAGAAATGTCAACATGGAACCACACATTTGGTCCATGGGATTAGTTCACGCTTTTAATTTGTGTCGAAAGAATGAAAAACAACTGGTTTTTATTCTTGATTTGTTCATGAATAATGACGTAACCAGTCATTTTTTAATTTTCTGAATGTGGATTCTCAATTGAAAATGAAAAGAACCAATGATCCACAGATTCAATCCATCCCCTGAAATGAATATGTGAAATTTTAAAGTGACGTTAAACTCATGATAGTTCAGGTTCCACATGCAGACCAATATGATCTACAGTGGATCAGAACCAGCTAAATAATACAAATAATAGGATAAGAACTGATAAATAAGGTCAACTCCAAAGTTTTCTCTGTTTTTGAGTCATGAAAATATTTACATCTACAAACCGTACTTGAACACAACATGAACAAATATGAACCTGAAAATTCTTAAGAAAAATAAGTGCAATTTTAACAATATTACGCCTTAGTTTATCATTAACACATGTGCATCACATGGATCTACAAATACACACATTTAATAACAGAATATTGGTACAATTCCACATATTTCTGTTGAGACATTTCAGGTTGGTCATATTTGTTCACATTTTTTGTACAAGATTAGTCTGTAAATGTAAACAGTTTTATTTTACTTTTTTTTTTTTTAACACCAAAACAAAGAGGAAAATTTGCAGTTTTCATTATTTATAGGTTGTTTTGATTTTTACTGGTCTGACCCACTTTAGATTGATCTAGAATGATTTTCACATCCTTGACTGTTAATATCTTTGGTGTAAGTTTTGCATTTTACTCATTAATCCCACGGACCGGATTGGACCCTTTGGCGGGGCTGGTTTTGGCCCACGGGCCGCATGATTGACACCTGTGGAATAACCTAGAAATAATGACAACTACAAATTCTTCTTTGTTTTAATGTAAAATTTTAGAAGAGGATTAGGGCCATGGGAAAAAAAAGAAATTAAGGCCCAATATTTTTTTTAATTATTACGATTATGAGAAAAAAGTCTGAATTCTGACTTTAATCTCAGAATAATAATAAAAAATATATATTGGACCTTAATTTTTATTTTTTCCAGTGGCCCTAATCCTTTTCCATAAAACTCTCATGTAAATATTACCATTTACAAAAATATGAACCTTAAATGTCTTCAAAGCTGTCAGTGTAACTGAACCAATATTCTGCCTGTTATTAAATGTTTGTATTTGTAGATCCACTCTGATCTGTACGTTCGAATGAACGGGTGTCAACGATCAACTGAGGCAGAATATTGATAAAATTACACTTTGTGTTTCTTCAGAAATTTCCAGCTGTTGACAGTGGTTCATATTTTTAAAGGATAGTTTGTCAATGTGAACATTTTCATGATGTAATTTTGCTGTTTTCACTCAAACACATAAAAGTTTGCAGTTGTCTTTATTTCTAGTCCGTTCTGCTGTTGTTGAACTCGTCTGGCTGGTTTGAGATCACACTGGGCCGAATGTGGAACCTGAACTTACATGAGTCCGCCGTCCCTGGTCTACGTGGACTGATCCGATTGTGAATCCAGACCCTAGTGGACATTCACAGAACTGCACTGGAGTCCTGGTCCGACTGGACTTGGGTTTAGAGTGACCCCCCACTCAGCAGGGGCAGATCCTGGTCCAGACTGAGAACCCCCGTCCCGGCTCCTCCACCTCCTCTGTCCTAAAACCACAGCACTTGAAATGTGAAGGTGAATTTCAGAGGTTTCCGTGGTTCGTCTTTCAGTGCAGGACACTGACGACTCCCTCCACTTCATCCCATGAACTCTGACTGCTCCAAAAACCTATTTATACTCAACAACTCTACAAACATTGTTGTACATACATGTCTTTTTTACTCACATGTAGTCCGTTCCCTGTACATTATAATGTATGAAATGTGTATTATTTCCTAATAAAATCATAACCTTTTACTAAACGCTGCCGACTCTGGAGAAAGACTCAGTGAAAAAGAACCAACAGTTCACCTTTGAAAAACCCATGAAAACACTTCCTTCAGTCTGTGAATGTCTATGGAAGCCAGCGCTTCAGGTTTCTACCCCCACAGACCCTGTTAATCACCAACAGCGCATAATATGCACAGCACCGTGGTAACGGGAGCATCTTTTTCATACAGTTTTTAACTTTTTTATATTTCATCAACTTGAGCCATAAACAAAAACAACAAACGCTCAACTGTCATATTTTTAACCCTTTAAATGCATGTTTGTGACGTAAACTTTTTGATGCAAAAAACTAGCGCTGTCAAAATTAAGGCGTTAACTCAGATGAATCCATCCTCCCGATTAACGCGATCGTAAATGTGAACTCCATGAACCATGTGCAGCAGAATGAACGTCTCTGAACACATGTGGGTCCGTTTGTCCACTAGAGTTAGCGTTAACGCACGTGTTGATCCGGTAGAAACAGGAGCAGAACCGACCCAGAAAGATGGAAGAGCACAAACAGCAGCACAGAAACACGAGGACGAACTGAACCAAGACGGAGCAGCTGGTCCAGGTGAACTGTTGAAACTGTTGAAGGCGTTTCATAAACCTTTGAAGTGCAGATATTTATTCCCTTCTTTCTTCAGTCCATTTGTTCATGGAAAATGAAACACGATTAATATAGATTAAAAATGAATGAATCATAATTAATCAAAATTAATCCACAGCAGCCCTGTGATTAATCTGATTAAACATTCTAATTGTTTGACAGCACTACAAAAAACTTTTTTCCATTAAACTCCGTAAAAATTGGATTTTTTTTTTTTCATCCTGGCAAATGTCTATGATTAAAACCAACACTGGCTCCTATTATTTTTTATGCTAGGTCAAATGATTGATTTAAAATAGTGAATGGGTCAGAAATGAACTTTTGAATTCAGACCTAAAACAAACTGTGAAAAATAATCGGACCTTTAATGACCTGAAGTGTAAAGTGTGCGTAATACGCTCACCTGGATACCAGAAGGTTAACCATTTACAGCGTTTTTCCTGATTTTATTGATATAAAGTAACACGTAGCACAAAACATGTCATGAAAATCATCATCATCACTTTATTACAATTATCATTAGTTATTCTTGCTATTAATAAACTATATCATATACATACACTGATTTTAAAAATATTTTTCCTTGTCTTCAGTTTTAAATGTTATTTGAAATAGAAATATACACTGTGCATATTATAACATAATTACTTTATTTTTATTATTGCTTTTTTTTACAAGCATCTTCTAATGTGCAATTGCCTGCTTTTCACTACTATTCTTAAAGCTATTGTTATTAGTATTTTCTGTCCTTTTTGTTTTGTAATATTTCTTATATGTGTACATTTGATGTTGTGCTGATACTGGAACTTTAATTTCCTGAGATCAATAAAGTTCAACCTAATCTAATCTGAAACGCGTGAAATTTGACTGACATGAGAATTCTAAGTCTATTAAGTTTCTAAAAACATAAAACACTGTGGAAAAACATGGAAATAAACTCATTCTTCTGGGACTTTACTTTGTTGCACATGCTCAAATATGGAGTTTGTTTTTAAATGTTGTTCAAATGAACTTGGGAGTATTTTCATCTCACCTATTCCTTCTTTGGAGTTGGATCTGAAATCCCATCGTCCTCGTGTTCACGACCTGAGCGCTGACCTGCAAAACAGAAACTGCCCGAAAAAACAAACCATGACAAATGATGATAGAAAACAGTGGGTGAACGGTAGTAAATGGATTAAAAAACAGTACAAACACAGTCTGAAAATACTCGTAAACTTGGAAAAGATGCACAAATAAAAAGGAAATAAAGCTCAGTCACTTTTTTTTATTTTGTAAGAATTATTAAAATGTACAAAAAGACAACAAATACAACAAAAAAAACAATATATTATCTGAGAGCGGTGGTGTGTGTTCTCCCTCCGAGGTCGGGGAAACAGAGTCAGTGGTGGAAACGAGATCGTCTCCACGGCGACGGACGAGAAGGGAAACACGAAGGAGGGACGTTTCTACGGGGGCGTCGCCAAACACAACCCAATATTAATATTAATAAGAAAAGACGACGGTGAACGGTGGACCGAGCACAAACGCATCCAGACCCGATGGGAGGGGCGTCTCCGAGGCCACCGTCCACCGTAACCTCCTGGAGGGGGCGGAGCCTCTGGTTCTACCAGGCAGGAGCCGTGTTCGCCAGTCGCCTCATTCGCCTGAAGAGGAAAGATGAAGAAAACAAATGAAGCCTTAAATATCTGTGACTTTCCTGACGGGTTGAACTGAGGTGAGTGTTTTCTCTGCATGAATACTTTAAAGCCTTAAAGACCCACAACTTTCACAGGATGTTTTTTTTGTGTGTCTTTTTCAAGTGATTTATCAACATTTATTATATTATTTTCTGCATTTTAATTTTTTTGTGAAATTTTCATGTGGATGTTCATTAAAGTCACAGAAACGGGAGGAAAAAGTGACACAACAAAATATATTAACTGAACATAAAAACAACTGTCTACAACCTAGTTTGTTCATTTTTAACATTTCTTTTGTTTTTTTTTCTTTTAGTAATGTTTCCTGTTTTTTTCTTCATTTTTGTTCAGTTTGTGGTTTATTTTGTTCATGTTACTTCTTATTTACTTGATTTATTCTTCATTTTTGTTCATTTTATTGATTACTTTGGCTGTTTTTGTTCATTTTGTTCATTTTGTTGCTTATTTTATTGTTCATTATGTCATTGCTTATTTTTTTCATGTTATTTAGGATTTTATCTTTTTTTTTTTATTTTTATTTTACTCATTTTATTACATAAGATATGTACACCCAGTGTGTCCATCCACTGTCACTGATCCAACTCCATGGGTTTTACTGATGAATCAATGTTGTAGAAGATGACGGTGTTTCCACGGTAACTACGGAGCCTCTGAACGTCCACACGGGTCATATCTGATGACCATGAAAAAAATGAAGAACTGTATTTACACCAATTATTGACATGTATTGATAGGATTAGTGGATCAACAGTTTAGATCAGTAGATGGTTTGGGTCGATGGTGGATGTTTGGGTCTTTATGGGTTCAATGTGTCTGACAGGTTCTCTGTCCTGGTTCCAGGTTTCTGAAAAATCCCTGAGGTGAAGAAATGGGTCAAAGCTGCTAAATACTAATAATTGATCCTGGTGATTAATTCTAATCTAAATTTGAATATAAAAACAGGTCATTCCCATCTGCTTTTAATCACATTTACAACTGTCTTTATGTTCTTTCTGATGTCGACCAAAGCCTTTTAACAGTCACTCAGCTTCAATGAGTGTTATGACATTGTAGAGTGTATTAATATACAGTATTTTATTATTAAGTCTATATAATGTGTATTATATTATATGATTATAAATACTGTATTATAGTGTGTATTATACAATGTAGACATTTATTTTATAATGTCATTATATCATTGTATAATGTATTAATATATGATCCATTGTTATACAATGTGTATATAATGTGTATGATAATCGATTATGAATAATGACCTGCTGTACAATCTATATCATGTATACAGGCTTGAACAGAGTTTATTTTTGATGTGTAATATATATGAGTTATTTTGTGGATCATCCTGCTCCTTTTTAAATATGTTTTTTTCCTCTTTCTTAGTTTTTCTTTGCTGTTTTTGGTTTTAAATTGAAAAAAACAAAAACAAACAAACACTGATGTTGATTTGTTTAATGCAGGAAACTAAACCCTGAACTCCTGATCCTGACCTCGTGTTTCTGTCCTGGTCTCTGATCTTCTTCTCCATCTCTGCGTCTGTCAGCGTCTCCAGCAGGGGGCACCACTGGTCGGCGTCGCCCGTGTTCCTGATGGCGATTTCCACAGTGGGCAGTGGGTTCTCACTGCAAAAACACACGACACACGAGTCACATTCACGGTAACGATGGAAGACGTCTGGAAGCTCCGACGTTTGGAAAACATTAAGGTTCTCCTGATTCTGAACCTCAGCGCTCGAAATGAGACACAGACCTAAGTCCTGACACACGCAAAGTGGATTTAGAGCTTCAAAGACGGAGATCAGATCAAGTAAATACTACATCCTTTAACTAAAACAGTTATCGCAGTGATTGACAGAAACAGTAACAGTCCAGCACGAAAGAAAAGCAGAACCAGGGGCTGATGGGAGTTTGGGAAACTTGAACTTCAGTGGAAACAACAACAACCCACAGACACGGCAGAAATTTAGACCAAATAAACCTGGAGGAGAACTTCATGTGACGCGGGTTTGTTCTGGAGACTCTGTTTGTTATCGAAGTCCTGACACTGTCCCAATAATATTTAACCACAACCAGACCGAAGCCCAGAGGAGCAGATGCAGCTGCAGCCACTTTTCAATTCCACACTGTCATTGTAAAAAAACAAGATGGTGGTTCTGTCTCCATTACAGATGGCACGATACCAAAAATTCAGTAGTCGATACCGATACCATTAAAATCACATGAATCTCGATACTAAAGTCGATACCACAGTTTAAAAAAAAAAAAAATTCATGAGAACCCATAAACTTAAATAAGAAATCCTTTGAGTATCTGCATATAAATAAATACTGCTGTTGCCTCTAACTCTCTCATCTGTCAGTCACAGTTTCCTGCTTCGAATGCACAGACCTGATTGGCTCAGTGGTATTATGTGGGAGGGCTCTACATGCATGTCACTGGTCTGTGTGGTTCCTCCTCTGCTCTACCGTAAGCTGCGCCGCTTCTAATATAGAAGCGCTCCACCACCGCCTGTAGGTCCAGGTCTGCATGGATCAGCTTCTGGGTCCAGACTCAGGCTGCGGTCCCCCTGTTAGTGACCGCTGGTATAGTGTCTCACCAATATTTTGTCTCAGTGGTGGTTGGAACGGGCCAGGCTGTAAAAACTGCGTCAGGCCATGGGACCAGTACCAGTGTGGAGGAGCCCTGATGGTATCGCATGTCAGATGTGTGATGCTGAATAACAGAACTCATCTTCAGTTCTTTAAACAGATCTGGGTGCCTGTCTCCAAGAGGATTTGTTAGGTTCGTGGTACCCCCCCCACCCCCGTCTGAATTCTGCAGTGGTAGCGTTTACACAGTGGTCGTGGTTGTCTACCTGAAATACTTCCACCCACGACTCTTGTTCCTTTTTTTAGTCCATTAGAGGAGGCGGAGCATTAGCTGCAGCTGTTCCCATTCCTTCACCAGTTGCTGCACCTGTTGCATGTGTGCTGTCAGCGCGTACTGCCCCCATCAGTTCCAGAAGAGTAGTACGCAGGCATTAGTTTTTCCGTTTATTAAAAAAATTAGTATTGATGTTTTTTTTCTATCATACTATCAAATGGTATCGTGAGTATCGGTTCTCATCACATCCCTCGTCTCTATGTAGAGTCCTGTGGTCTGGACGCAGGTACGGTGGCCGACAGGTGCAAAGACGCTTCATATAAAGAAACGACATGCACATTAAAAGAACGCACTGCATATGAGAGAAGAAACACTAGAGGAAACGTGCTGTAAGAAAAGAGCGCTGCAGAAACGAAAACAAATGCAAGAAGAAAACACTGCATATCCACTCACACAACAGAAGTGCTCCAGAAAGGCTATTCTGTTCTACTCTGTTCTATAAAAGAGATGCCCCACATCAGTGGGACCAGCCTGGTTAAATTAAACCTAAATGTGATGATAAGAGCATATTAAATGAAGCAGAGTCCAGGATGCGGTGGTGTGTAGTCGGCTGTTGGTACCTGAAGGCGTACGTCCTCTGGTGCCAGCTCAGTTGACCTCGGATGCTGTAAGCGATGGTGGTGACGAACTCTCCTCCTAAACCCAGCTCAGAACACAGCTTCAGGGCGAACTTCTCCGGGGAGTTCTCCCTCTCGGACATGTCCCACTCGAACTGGTCCACCAGGGAGATGTTCCCCACGTGGATGTTCAACTGCACAGGAAAACACGGCAGATTGATACAGTTGAAAAACAGTTCCAGTGTTCCTGTACGTCAGCGTCGTGTTCTATCTGAATCGACCCCCAGTTGAAGGGTTTGTCTCCTCTGTCCCTACCTGTCCCACTTTCAAAGACTTACCCAGAAATAGTTGAATTTTTGATTCCAGAAGGATCCATCTTATCTAACCATTTACATTTTATAAACCATCACATTATGGACCATTAGAAAGAAAGGAAAATTTGTAATTGTAAAAACTTGTCAAAAATTCAAAAATTCCAATTTCTCAAAACTTCAAACAAACTTAGTAGACACTGTCGTGAGAAAGATACGCATTTGAAGAAATTGGTAACGAAGCCGACGACAGAGACAACGCTTTGCCAACAGCTCCTGACCTATCGGTGACATAAAAAGGACGGCGGCGGAGGAGGCGCTGACCTTAATGATGACCCTCTGGTCCGTCTGGTCCTCCAGGATACTGTCCGTCGGGTACGACTCGATCTGCTGTCGGATGGCGGAGGCGATGGCCGGGACGAACGCCAGCGGGTTGAGGTCCAGGTCGTCACACAGGATCTCAGCGAACATCTCAGGCGTCATCAGCTTCTCTGAAACAATCACAACCAGACAAAGACACTTAACGATGAAGGAGACAAAGAAAAAGATGATGATGAAGAAGAAGACAAAGAAGACAAAAACAACGAAGAAAAAGGAGAGGACAAAAAAAAAAACTGATGAAGACAAAGGAGAGGACGAAGGTGATGAAGATGGATGAGAGGATGAAGAAAAAGAAGGTGAAGAAGAAGCTGAAGGAGTGAAGGGGAGGACGAAGAAGACAAAAAAACAGAAGATGATGAAGGAGGAGGAGGAGAAGGACAGATCTCGGGTGACGGTGACAGAGGGCTGATGGGATTGGTACCGTTCATATTCCAGGTGAAAGCGTCTCTGAGCTTCTGGCCCTCGATCTCCATGTCCAGACGGATCGGAACCAGGACTTCAGCCTGCGTGGCGTTCTCGTGGATGACCGCCGGGTCGTGGTCATCAAAGCTGAGCCAAACAAAAACACACAACATGTGACTTCACCGGCAGACCGCGGAGGTTTAAACGAGGACCAAGCAGAAGACCGGGATCCGGTCCTCACCACAGGGGGAAGGTCCTCTTCTTGTCGCGGCCCAGTCGACTGCGGTTGATGGTGGTGGAACAGGGAACGGCGTCCAGGTGGTGGGAACTGTTGGGCAGAGTGGGAACCCACTGACTGTTCCGCTTCGCTTTCTGTTCCCTGGAAAAAACACAGACGGGAAAAAGTAAGTCATGTGTAAAGGTTACACTGGTCTACGAGTAAAAATAAACCTCCAGAATAAAAGTGAATTTATAAATTATTTCACTTCGGAGAAAACAACAACGGTGCCAACATGCAGCCCTGTGGGACACCAGTACCAATTACACTGGTCCATGAGTAAAAAACAGAATAAAAGCAGTGAAAGTTTCCCCAGTCTGAGTCTGTAATAAAAGGAAATTCAGTCCAAATGCAGTGTCTGTAGTTTCACAGATACAGTCTGTGTCTAAATGTGAAACAATGTGAATTAATGACAGAATGAGTTTGAGTCCAAAGGAAAACACAGTCTGTGCAGTACAATACATTGACTTTACAGGTTCAATTTAGTGGAATATTTATAAATCTATTGGATAAATGGACAAAAACCACTATTTATATGTAGCAACAGTTTATCATAGACATTGAAAACATCAGATAAACAGCACTTTGGTCATCTGTTCTACATCCATCTGATTAAAATATGTATGATTTAACACATTTAATCTGAGGCAGATCATTTATATAAACTGTAGATCAGATAGTTTCACAGACTTATCGGTGTCAATACAAAATTAACAAAAGTGAAAAAAATAATGCACTAAAACAAAAATTTATACAAAAATGAACAAAATGAGAAAGATAATTGACAAAAATAAATAAAAAAAAAATAAAACAAAATGAACATAAATTAATAAAATAGCAAAACAAATTAACAGAATCATCAAGGTAATTAATAAAATAATCAAAAAAATGTTGGGGAAATAATAACCAAAATGAGGAAAAACTCAATATATGTGAAATAACACTTTATCATATTCAGCACTTTGGTCATTTGTGTTCACTTCATCTGATTAAAATATATGTCAGATTTAGCAGATTTATTCTGAGGCAAATCATTTCTACAACATCATAGACCACAGTTATCTGAGCCTAGAATTAGTTTGTTTCAGGGCTTTGGTTTGTGTCATTTATAGAAACTATGTTTTCAGCTTTCACATTTGATCTGGACTCCATCTGAACCAGAACTCCAAACGAACGGGATCAAAAAGAGAGAACTTGACAAAAACATTATCTCTGGAACTTGAAATCAGGGAGTTCTGAACTATTTGGAACCAAGAAAAACCACCTCAGAGACAGAAGTTACACATCTATATATTCACAGTCTTTGATGACATGGGGACTGTTCAGATTATAAAAGATTCAGATTATAAAAACCTTACTCCAATAAAACAGTCTCCATCTACAGATCTGTGTTTTAAAGTCAAATGCAGTAAACAGGTTATAATAGTGGCAGATACATGAAGTGTTACAGTGGAACTTTGCATTACAAATTTAATTTGTTCCACAATCAAATTTCTTTTATGATTTACTTGTTTTATGAATCAACTTTCCTCATTGAAAAGAACTGAAATAAAATTAATTCCTTCCAGCCCCCCAAAACCACCAAAAATCCTCTTTTTTAAGGAGAATCTCCTTCCAGTAAATCATCAGGTAGTTGAATTTGTGGTGTGTTCTCTCTTCCTTCATTTGTTCTTTCTATTCTCCCTTTCATCACTGTCTGCTCCACAGCTCCATCTTCAACCCTATTTCTGAGTAATGACACCAGAAAGGTGCTTTGGAGCGCTGGCCCTTTAAAT
>JAPQRP010000030.1:4104885-4117663 GCA_037367295.1 Apogon hyalosoma | reverse complement strand
AACTACAATTAAGTATCAGTTTGATGAGAAAATTACTCTTCTCTCTCTATAATTTTATTATAATTTTATAATTTAATGTTATATAATTAATAAATTATTTTTTATAATTAATTAATAATAATTTTAACATAGTCAACCTGTTCATTCTTCTGGGTAAATTTCATATGCATAAAGCTAAAATGTCCAAAACATCCACATTATTTCAATATTTTTATAGAACTGAAAATTTATTTTGAGTCTCTAAAACATATTGAATTTCATAAAAAGTGTTTTATCAGCTCTTCAGTTTTACTATAATTACACCTTGAGTAAATTTGTCTGCCACTTCACAATTTTTTTCTCCATTTTTAACTACATTTTTACTTACTGTTAGATCTGCATCTTTATTCTCTGTTTATTAAGTTATTTAAATTTAGTCTTTTTTGTTTAATTAACGGATTTATTCTCATAGTCTCTATGTCTTATTAGTTTATGATTATTGTGTCTTGAAATGTCTGTTTTGTATACTCTTGTTATAGTCATATTTTTTGTATGTTCTATTGTTCAATAATAAATGCATTCTTCAATAATAATAAAAAAAGACCTATTTGTCTTCATTATTTCAATTGTGATACATTTATAGTGTAGTCTGCCGGGTTTGTATCAGTTGCAGAATGAATGCAATAATAAAAATTTTAAAAACTCAAATCTCTATTTGCATGTTCATTTGTGTTTGCTATGCAAACAATTCCAATCTTTAATTAAGTATCCCATCCTTTCCCGAGTGATCTATCATAATTTATGATCTTATCCTTTCAATTCTCTGTGAAATTCGTGTATTTTCCTATATTTAAGTTGCTGATCATGCAGATGTTTGGCGAAAACTCAAAGGTAATTATATTAAAACAGAGAAAACAGAAGAAACTGTGACTCTTTCAGAAAAATGTCCTCATTAACTGAATGTAAAACAAGTGCCTCCAGCCACTGTCACTTATCAACACCCAGTGGGTTTTACTGGTCAATCAGTGTTGCAGATGACAGCGTTTCCACATTTACAACGGAAATGGGTCAAACCTGACGACCCTGAAAAGACAACAAACTGTATTTACACCAATTATTTACATGCATTGATAGGATTAGTGCATCAGCAGGTATGAAAGTTTAAATCAGTAGATGGCTTTGGTCGACGGTGGCTCTTTAGTTTTTTAAGCATTTTAACATGGATGTGACTTTTCCACTGGACGCCTTTTGTGTTTCAGAAAGAAGAGACTTGACTTAAATTCATGTGATAATTCAGTTTCTTGTAAATATATGTCTGTCGTACATGTTTAATCAAAAACATAAGCTGTAAAATCAACACAAATGTGAATCTATAGCAGCAGAAAGACAGAAGGTCCAATAGAATAACACATCAGAGGCCTTTTACTTTTATAAACTTAATGTTTATTTGTATGTACATGAATATATTAATCTATAGCCAAGAAAGGAGAGAATGTACAATGCAAAACAAAATCTCTATATACAAATCAATAAATAACCAAAGACATAATCAGGACAGTCTGTAACTACACAGGTTTTGTGTTGATGGGAGAAGTAGGAAAAGTAAAACCAAGAGACTGCAGTTAGAAAAAGTCTTGTTAAAATGGAAAATGGCACCGGAGCACAGATTCAGGGGAACGGAACCGAAAAAGAAGAAACACACACGTCACGCCAGCTGGTTTCCAGTTTGTTCCTTTGTTTTTTGTTTTTTTTTGTGTGTAAACGCAGCCTTGTTTTTGTTCAAACTCGCACAGAATCAGGTCAAATCACAAAGGTGGGTACATCATGTCAACTACGAACACAGACCAGTCCGACATCAAACGCTCGCAATCGCAGGAACAAACAGCCCGGATTCACACCACGCCACGTACGGCACGCCCGCCGCTTCCACGCCCGCTTACGTCCTCCGCCCGGGCAGGGAGCGCGAACACCACACTGAGGAGATGAAGCTGCTGTAGAAACACCAAACCCAGAAAAAAAAAAAAAAAAGCACAAAAAAACAGAAAAATACTGCTCGAATTCAAGGTCCTGAACGCAGCAGCCCATTTCACTCAGTAACTCCTGGCGAGGCATTCAAGTCACGTGGGAAAAATAAAGTGCTTCTCTTTTCTTTAAACTGAAAATGAATAAATCCACAACAGATTTCCAGGGAAAACAATGACATTAGTGAAATGTATCACTCGTTTTTAGTTTTAACAATATACATATATTATTTCTTCATTTTTTTTGTGTAGAGAGAAAATACGGGCGTTTTTACTTCTGAATTAGATTTTATAAGTCGCTATAAGTAGTTTTTAGAAAAATAACTTGCTAAGGTCACATGAAAAGCTGCTCAATCTTGTTGGCATGTGACTAACACTCACTGATCAGTCTATCGAATGTGTTTGTTTTAATTTATTAATCTATAAAACTGCAAAAAAGAGCCAGATAGAAGTGGGCAGAGCCAATCACTGAAAAGATTAATACAGTACTGAAACTATTTGGTGCAGCTTTATTGCTACTATTTATGGATTTTCTTCTTATTTTTGCAGTGAAACGACAAAAGTTTAACTATAAACAAGACAGTGGTGTCAATGAAAGTGTGTAATTACAGGTTTTCATTCCCAAAACACTAAACAAACGGCATAAATTGACATTTCAGAGGCTGTTTGAAGTATCAAGTGATGAGAAATGTAGAAATCTGCACCCGATTGTGTTAGTTCTCGTCTCTCAAATGAGCAAAAATATGAAAATAATGAAAACAAACACAATATAATCCTTCAGATCCGGATAAAACTGAACATTGCACATGTAAAACCAAACCTCAGGCTGCGTTCGATCAAACATCTGCTTCTACAACAGCTTCATCTGCGTCGACAATTTCATCTCAACACTTTTTTTTTTTCTTCATGATCGCCTGTTTTTTTTTTTTTTGTTTTGTTTTGTTTTTTTTACTCTGAAAAATGCAACAACAGTAAACATACAAACTGATTTTTTTCACTGTGAAAGGCAGAGGACTCGGTATTTGTTTTCTCACGTTTATTTTTGGCACATGAAGGGTCGAAGCCTGCTGCCTCCGGTCGCCGCAGTGATGAGCGAAGGGGGGGTGGGGTTTCACCGAGACGCCGCCAAAGGAGACGTCTTCTTCCCGTCTTCTTTTCTTTTTTTTTTTCTTGTTCACAGTGCTCGACACGACGCGCCGATCAGAAACGACAGGCAGGAGTGAAAGGGTCAAAGGTCACAGTGTTAAACAGCAAAGGATTTCACGCCAAACAACATCCTGTCACGACTGTCCCCGCCCCCGCCGCCGCCCCTCCCCCTGCCGCTCGTCACCATATTGCTTCCCAGGTTTTTCATTCTCAGTCCAATCGTTTTCACTCTTAAAATCATGAACATCATGCAGGTGAAAGTTAAAAAAATAGGCAATACATGGTGGAAGTGCAAGCAGACGGATGTAGTGTTTAGTGATATGAGGAAAAATCCAACCGCTTTCCCCCAATGATGAGTTCCTACATTTCCCAGAATGCCGAAGGGCAAAAAAAAACAACAAAAAAACAAAAAATAATTGTGCCGTCAAAAAACAGAAGCCCTTAAAAAAGTCAGAAACACTTGGATGCGATGCCACTTTTACCGAGTTTTTCACAGGAAACAAAGAAATAATGGACCCAAAAATGCTTTTATTTTCTAAACGTGAAGGTGCTTAAGGTTGGATTTTTCCTTTAAAACAAAGTGACAGAGGATTTTTAAGCCACTGGTCATGTCATCGTCCATTTTTTCCACTAGTTTGGTGGTAAATGTAAACATTTTCACATAGAATCTGGTATGTTTTAATGCAGAATTTTTACCTGAATTTAGAATTTAAAGAGAAGCTGCTTTGAAACAGAATTTAAATATTCACGCCCAGAAATTAAAGGAGCAATTTGTAATATAGTTTAGTACTTAAACAAAACTTCTATCCTTTTGGGGATTAAAACAGCACAAATATGTTCACGCTGTTGTTCATGGAAATCAAAGGCGCAATTTGTCATATTTTTACATTGGTTGAAAATTCAGGACTTAAGTTTTTTCTGTCAGGACTTTGATACAGAATTTAGAAATGACAGTGCAAAATTAAAGTGGCAACTTGTAATATTTTTAAACACTTGTGACTAAAGTTTTGAATGGCTTCAACTAAAAAATTACTAGTTGCCCCTTTAATTTCTCAAACCGATCCTTTAATGCCATCTCAAAGCTGTGACAGGAAGAATTTTTGTTATAAGTTGAAGTATTTAAAAGTAGCATGACACTGACGTTGCAAAATTTCTGAATGTTTTCAGCTAAAAATATTACAAATTGCCTCTTTAATGTCCCAAAGTCAACCTGGAAATGCTGCTTCACAAGGAAAAAAAGGTTTAACTTCAGAATCCAGGTAAAAAGTCTGAGTTTAAAAAAATTATTTTTACTACAGTTCAGGCCTTTAACAAAAACTCTGCTGACAGTTGGAGTTCATTTGTCTTCAATTTGCAAATTGTACCTTTAAAGGTCAATTACAATCAATTTCACTGGATGGAATTTGGAAAAAAGCCATCATTTATTTCAATGAAGGACTTCTAACCTTTAGAAGGAAGAGTTTGATCCTCACATTTAACTTTACTTTGACCAGTTTTCCAAGCAGTCCTCCACGTCGCCGTGGAGACGGCCGTGTTGCCGTGGAGACGTCCTGTGGGATAAATCAGCAGGACGGGCCTGTCATGGCACATTTGGAGAACGGTAACTAACGAATACGAAGCCGCCACATTGGAAGGACCCTCACTAAAGAGACGACGCTGTTTTTAAATCACAACATTCATGTGGTTCCTGTTTAGATCATTGATCTGATGCTGGACAAGATGGAGTTAAATGGATTCATCAAGTTTGTACATTTCCAATGATGTAAAAATAAAATAAAAAGGAGATTTTCTTGCAGAAAAACATTTGTGCCATTGTTTTCATTGTGAATCTGTTTGATTTACAGCCAATCAATAATCATATTATTTAAAGTTTTGCATTTTTTTTTCACAAATTATGCAAATTAAAATTATTTCAAGTGATGCTTTTGTTAGTTTTATTGTAGATATGGAATGTATATAGCAAAAAAGATTAAAAAAATTAAGTTTTCATGTTTTATCAATGACATGAAACAACAAAATAATTTAAAAATGTAAATTTTGTTGTAATCATTACAAACTGACATGAATTTATCTAATGATGGATTTAACGCTGGTATTTATGCCTGTTTTTAAACCAAACTGTTAAAAATCATTTTCAGTTTTCTTATTATAATTCCTGTTTTGGTAAACAAAAAAATCTGGCACTTTTTCAGCTTTTTTTTTTTTTTTTTTTAATTATTTTGAATGTCATATTTAATGGCTGTGTTTTACTTTCTCTATATTTTGGCCAAATAGTAACAAAACCTGACAGTAAAGAAACACAAAGCACATTAAAGCTGAAAAAGAGCAGTTTGTCCAGCAGAGGGCGAGGTTTAACTATCAACATTATGTCATATGATGTAAGTTTGTATTTTACCATTTCTAATATTCTGACCTTTATTTAAAAAAAAAAGTTTAATAGCAAACCTAGTATTTTTCTTTTGAATCTCCATTTCTGTTTGAATGTTTAATCTTTATTTACCTACAATAAATAAGACGAACTTGCTTGTTATTTTATTTTATATATTAAATTTGAATATTATAATTTATTTTCTGTAGATTTTGGCCGATAGGAAACAAACACTGGCAGCACAGAAACAAAAAAACAGTTTGTTAGTTCCATACTTTGTCCAGCAGAGGGCACTGTTTCACATTCTGTTTAGTGGCATATATTTAGTCAAATGTCGTTCACTCTTTGCCTCATAACTGTGGGTGAGTTAAAGGTAAACTCAGGACTGACTTGCAGTAAAAAAAAGTGGTATTTCCTCAGTCTTTCTGTCTTCAAACATGGCAGCCGGCGGTCTGGAATAAGACGACACAGAAAGATAATAATCAGCAGCACCATATCAGAGCAGAGATGCAAAACAATGTACAAAGCAAAGAAAAACAAAGTGTTGATATCGTGACAAATCTATTAACAAAATCTCATGGTCCGTTTCAGTGATATTATTTACACTCAGTTGTTTTTTTTGTTCTCAGGATCGTCTCGTGTCCTGATCATTTAAGGACCGCCACATCCTTCACACTGTAGTGGTTATGAAAACGTAGTAGAAGAAGAAGAAGAAGAAGAAGTGGCGTGAGGCTGGGGTTGGACACCGCGGCAGAACATCCTTCCACGAAGACGCCGACACGAGTCCCGGCGGAAGGAGGGAAGGTTCTGTGGACATCAGGACCCGCCGGGACGAGGCGGACGGCGAAGGCGGCGAAGTGAAGAACGACACGACGAAGCTTCCCTGAAATTAGAAACACATTCGAGCGCCCTCTGGTGGCGGCTTCGGGATGTTTATGTTTACGCCGGCGCCGCTGGGCTTTACAAAAACCTGTCGGATGAAAAGGTGTGAAGGTGGCGAATCCTCGTTTTAGGAAGAAAACTCCAACAGAAAACGGGAAATAATGTTGTAAACAAAAAAAAAAGGCAATGAGGCGGGAAACGACAGATCTGCTTTTCCGCCCGGTAACGCGTCCTCCCGTGTGATATTAAAGGCCCAGTGGAGGCTGGTGCGGCTTTGGACGCTTGGACAAGCTCCGCCTCCGTGGACGCCCCCGATGACGCCACAGCTGTAAGTGCTAGAACCCTCCTCTGCTTCCTGCTGTTTATTTACGGCGTTTCGGTCTTTGACACGCCCCCTCCTCTTCATCATCGGAGGCGGCGGCAGCAGGAGGAGGAGGAGGAGGAGGGTGAAGGGGAAAGTGGCGGCGGCGGCAGGAAGTGTTGCGTCATCGGTCCTCAGAAAATCCCTTTGGCTATTTTCAGTCCCTTCTGTTTCATGCGAGGCAGCGTCGAACTGGCCACGTTCTTGGCGCGAACCGGCCGCAGCGAACCGCGCTTCTTCAGCACGAAGTCGTAGTTGGCAGTGGAGTTCATGGCGTAGAAGACGTTAGCGTTGTCCGGGATCCGAAGCTCTGCACACGACAGAAAACAGAAGAAGAGACGGCGGGTGATGAAGCAGATACGTTTCTAACATATGTTATATTTACTGGCTGTGTTTTATTTTCTATATTTTGACCAATAAGTGACGAAACTTGGCAGCAGCGACACATAAACCATGTTAAAGCCAAATAAAAGCAGTTTGTCCAGCAGAGGGCGCTGTTTCTGCATCGGCTTTATGACGTTAACCTCCACAACAGTTACAGATAATTGTACGTTTTCTAATATTTTGAGTTTTTCTGTTTACGACTGAACAAATAGATTTAAGAAACTGAATCTAGTTTCAATCATGTTTTGTCAATGACATGAAAACAAACAAAACATTTTTAGGCCATACTGTTATTGTTAAAAGTTTTGCATATGCGTAAACATGTCAGTTCTGATGTAATCAATACAACACACGACTGAGGCTACGTTTAGACGGTAACGATCTGAACGGAAAACGCACAAGTGGCGTTGTGTTTTCACTTTTATCTCCGTGTTTAGACGTGTGTTTTGCATGCAGACGGACACGCAAAAGTGTGTGAAATGTCCTATTTATGGATGCAGTATGAAGACCAGGTGGACCACCAGCACCAACGCCTGCGTAGAACTGGACTACTTCTCTTCCTGTTCTCTCCGAGTGAAATACAACCACAAAACAGGAAACAGAACATGACGAAGTAACGCACAAAAACTGACAATTTTGTCTGGACAGACGAGAGGGCGGAGTTATCGTTTAACACCACGTGAGATTATAAAACCACAAAAGCACTAGATAATGTGGAGTCGAATAATCCGTTATGTTGTTGTTTTCCTGAACTGGCGCCTGCCTGTGATGTAAACTCTACGTGACGAGAAAACGCAGTTTTGTGTTTTCAACCCTTTAGACGGTGACGCCAGAGTGGAGCGTTTTCCAGATTTCCACTCTGGAAGGTGGTTTCACTTTTTTGCGTTTTTAACCCCCAAAAACACAGATGCCGTCTAAACAAAAGGCACGTCTGATCAAATATGTTGTCGTTTTCATCCGAGAGCGTTGTGGTGTAAACTGGGCTTGAATTTCTCTAGATCAGTATTTAACTCTGGTATTTGAGGCCGTTTTAAAAACAAACTGTTAAAGTCGACATTTTGATTCTGTCATAGTTTTTGTACTTGTTGTCAAAAATCTGGCTCTTCTTAGCTTGTTTATTTTATATGTTAAATTGTATTTCAGCCATTTTTCATTTCACTATGACAACAAAAGCACTTGAACACAACGCACTCATAATTTCAAATTCACAAGTGGAACGGGTCATTTTCCCGACAGCACCTGAAGGCAGCATACGTCCACCTGTGTATTTTGTGCCCGTTTACCTTTGTCCTCAGAGATTTTCTGCATCAGTTCGTAGTCCTCCGTCTTCTCTCGCTCCAGATTGTGTTTGATCATGGCCTTCCTGATGACGGCCGGGGTTTTGTCTTGACTCGTCACCTGAAACAGAGTCGAAGTGTCAGCGGTCGACAGTAAAACTAAATGTGCTGCGTGGGATACGTCTGGTTATGAAACAGATTAGACGTGTTCAGCACTGGAGGTAAATGTTTGTGTACTGGCACAATTAGGAAGGTGATGCGTTCAGGGCAGCTCGGAATCTCTAAAATCTCTTTTGCTTAAAAGCGCAAACAAGCTGAGGACATCACCGGGTGAAACGCTGCGTTCAAGTGCAAGACACAAACTCAGAAATCTACACTCAAGCAGCCTTAACTAGCACTAAAAGAGAAAGTCTATATATTAAAAAAAAAATCATCATTTAAGGATCAAATTGCTGTTTCATGTTATTATTCTAAACTTTAGCCTTATCTTTATCTTTCAGATCATCAGAACTTTACACAATCTCAAATTATACATTATAATTAATAGTACTCATTACACAAAATAATATGCTCACATACTGTATTTGTTTTGTTGTGCAGACGTGGACTGTACAGACGGAAAATGGACGATAATATCATCCCCTCATTTTTCACATTTATCAGGAAACACAATAAACTTAACCAGAAATTGAATATTTGATGATGATTATTATTATTTCGAGAGAAAAAAAAGCAATTATGCAATTATTTTAGGAAGGTGATGATAAGCAGAATTTGTCCACCAGGGGGCACTGTTTAACCCCGAACTGCAATGTTTTGTTTTACATATTTGATTAACTTTAAGGCAAAGTTGTTGAATTATTTAATATTAACACTTATTTCCACTTTTTCGTTATATCTGGATTGTATTCAGTTATAATAATAATAATAATAATACTGATGAACTGGATTTCTACAGCCCTTTTTCTCACATTCACACACTTGGTTGAATAAATATGAATCTTTAGTCCCATTTAGTTTAAGGATTTCTCAAAAAATCAATATATATGTTATTGTTGTTCAGTTTTCTAGGTTGTGTGTGACGTGGCCTCCCTTGTCAAACCGACTTCCTGTTAAATAAAGGTTAAACACAGACAGACACGTGCATTAACCTGTAACTTGTTCATTTAAAACATACAGGTGATCAAAACTATGACAAAAGTTACCACACACTGATCAAATGTCTCCTGATGTTTGATTCTTATGTTACTGGACTTCAGGTGTAAGAGTCTAAACTCCGCCCCCTGGCCCCGCCCCCTCACCAGTATGCTCTTGTACATGTTCCCGTTCTCCACGTCCAGGCTGACGCGGATGATGCAGCAGTCGTCCACCTGCTGGTTGTACAGCGGCAGCGACAGCGTGGAGTAGTTGGACACGGCCGACACCGAGCGCTTGTGCGAGCGCGAGGCCGACAGCGGCGTGGACGAGGACACGGACGAGGAGGAGGCGCTGCTGGAGCCCGAGGCCGAGCCGGAGCTGGAGCCCATCCCCGAGGTGTCGAGGGACGACAGCGACGTGCACTCCCAGAACTGGACACACACACGGAGGGTGAGGACACGCACACACACGGATACAGGGAGACAACGCTGTGGGCGGAGCCTACCGTAGACGTCGTGTCTGTGGGCGGAGCTTCCCTCCCCAACACCGTCACGGAAAGTTTCACTGAAGGCGTCGACGTCTACAAACAGAAAAATGACCAGTAAACAAATGGACGAAGTGGATCTAAAGGGACCCAGTGGATCTAAAGGGACCCAGTGGATCTAAAGGGACCCAGTGGATCTGGTTCATGGTTCCTCCTCATCCTCACCTTCCTCTCATGTCCCTCGGGTGAATCTGACAGGAAGCTGGCGTTGACGTCCTCCAGGTCCGACCCGCTGGAGCTGACGGAGGTGACACTGAGGGCGTCGCCGCTGTCCCCGCCCCCTCCCTGGTATGGCCGGTAGTGGGAGTGGTCAAAGGACTTGGAATGGGAGCCGGCGCCACTGGAACCCGCCTCGGTCAGCTGACGACTGGACAGAGAACAGACGGAACACGGATCATTACAGACAGAACACAGACAGAACACAGAACAGACGGAACACGGATCATTACAGATGGAACACAGACAGAACACAGGTCAGAACCAGTGGAACACGTCGTCCCATCGTTTACACTGATTCTGAATCTGAATGATACTAATGTTCTATGTGTCACACATTTACTGCCTCACTTTCCCACACAGATGCAGGACCATGAATGCAACACACGATGTCCGATTCCATTCCTCCTGAAATGTTTGTTAATGACCCGTCCTGTGGTTTTGGCCCCGCCCCCTCCCACTCAGACCTGACCAATGGCGTCACTCACTCGCTCCAGCGTTTCATGATGCCGCCGTTCTTCTTGGCTCGCAGCGTGTTACTGGCCGACTCCGACAGAGGCTCGATCTCACAGGACAGGTTATAGCTGGAAGGAAAAGACGAAGCCCGGTAAGTAGAACCGAGTGGTTCTGTGGGTTCAGAACCAGAACCAGGAAACGGAGCAGAACCGACAAACTGAATGTACACAAAAAAGAAGGAGTCGAGCACAGCAGAGCTGATGTTTATATTCACTATGTGGACAAAAGTCTGTGGACACGTTGAATCCAGGTGTTTCTTTTCTAACAGGGTCTGGGATAAAAACAATAAGGACTAATGTCAGAATAGAGTTTATATTGGATCAATATCATTGTATTGGTTAGTTTGGGTTAAATTATTATAGAAAATTAAT
The DNA here is from genome assembly GCA_037367295.1 of Apogon hyalosoma. NCBI lineage: Eukaryota > Metazoa > Chordata > Actinopteri > Kurtiformes > Apogonidae > Apogon > Apogon hyalosoma. Next base: position 4,106,461 of record JAPQRP010000030.1, on the reverse strand, counting down.
TTGATATATGAGCAAATAGTTATGAGCTCGATCAAACCAACATGATAATTGAGTTCATCCACGTTTATGGAATGACTTCTTGCATCTTCTCACAATGATAAACAAACAAATCATTGCATTTGTGATTTAATGGAAAAAAATGACATTACACACTTCTGTTTTTTCAACATTTAGCAACATCAGTAAAGTTTTGCACAGATGTCCAATGGAAAAACAACTACTGTATGAACCAGACTCTGTTCCAGATGTTCCAGACCCAGACCCAGATCCAGACCCACCTCTCGGCTTCGCTGAGCTTCTCGACGCCGGCGAACCACTCCCTGAAGTGACTGTCCTGAGTGAAACTGTAGTTGTTGGAGGCCAACTGGAGCAGTTTGATCTGAGCGATGACCTCGAACTCCTGCACAAACAGAACCAGAACAGAACCAAACCAGGGTTTAGACCAGAACAGAACCAGGGTTTAGTCCAGAACAGAACCAAACCAGGGTTTAGTCCAGGTCTGTCCTCCTACTGAACCCTTTCCACTGTTTGTTCTCATACGTCACCTTTCGTCTCTTCTCGAAGTTGATGAGTCCACCCTGAAACACAGACATGAAAACAGAGTGAAAGAGTGAATAAAGGACAGACGTATGAGGATGAGGAGAACAAGGCGGATGAAGAGGCTGACCTCAGTGTAGTCCTTCATGGCCGTGTCCATCATCACCAGGTCGGTCAGAAACGTCCCCAGGTAAGGAATCGTCCCCTGCATCACACCCTGAGACAAAACAGAGACTTCAGGTTATTCATAGTTTTTTTTGTTTGGACAGTTTGCACATGTTAATATTTTCATAATTTAATGTTATTTTATTGCAGTAAAACAAAGAAAACCTTTGTGGTTGTCATTATTTATAGGTTATTCTGTTATTATTTTACTAGTCTGACCCAGTGGAGATCATACTGGGCTGAATGTGGAACCTGAAAGAAGGAATTCAGAGTTTACTGTGTGATATGCTGCCATCTGCTGGTGGAAAACTGGTACTACAACAACACGAAATCCTCACGTTTACTGATACATTAGGTTTATGTGGGAAACAAATGGACGTCTTCTCCATAACGGGTTCATTCTTGCTGGTTTTGTTCCAGGGGTGTATCTGTGATGGACTGATTCGTGGGTGGCTTCGCCCGTTTGGCGTGGTGGTGGACTCACCAGGTCTCTCTGCTGTTGGTGTCTCCTCTGAGCTCGTTTGGGGTTGATTTCCAACGTGGCGAACTTAGACGTTCCCTCCTGCAGAAGAAAAACACAAGTCAGCTAAAGTTCCTTAAATCCTGACACACATTCACACGTTTCACCTACAGATGTTTATCATCACAGAGAATTCAAATAAGAACAAAAATAAAGGAGAAAGTTCTGAACAAACAGCACAGTTTAGAAGCACAAGTTACAGTTGTTTTCTGTTGTTTTCATATTACAAAATATGTCATTTTCTTTTTTTTTTCTTTTACTCATGCTGCCTGTAAACATTATTACGGAAGAAGATTAAGGCCACTGGGGAAAAAATTTAAGGTTCAATATAATTTATTATTATTATTAATCTCA
>JAPQRP010000030.1:4055919-4072073 GCA_037367295.1 Apogon hyalosoma | reverse complement strand
CTACACTAACACCCTTCTCAAAAGGGAGTCAAAAATACAAACTGACACATTTTAGTATTTAACATTTGACCTAGAACAAAAAAAATAGTGTCTATTAACCAACATTAGTGTTAATCAAGGACAGGAACAAAAATAAAAATATAAGTAATCCAATTTTTGTTTAGTAATTTTTAATTTTTTATTATTATCAAATGCGGCTTGTTTACATCACAAACATGACATTTAAAGGGTTAAAAATATGACGGTTATTGAGTATTTGGTATTTTTGTTTATGGCTCAAGTTGATGAAATGCAAAAAAATATTTGAAAAATATTTTAAAAAGTTACAAACATATTTATTTATTTACTTGCATGGAGCAACTGTACTGCAGTTTCCCCTGGGATAATAACTAAAGTATTCTGATTCTCAATAACCAAACCTTTCCTGTTATGTGACCTGCATGTATGTTGATAGACAGATATACTTTATTGATCCCAAATGAAATGGGTTTTAATAAACTCTTCTATATTTGACTCCAGTGTATCAATAACACACCACCAGAGGAAGTCGCAGAACTTATCAATATATGGATATTCTCTCCCACCCCTAAATGAACTCATCACAATCGACCGAAACAGTAACCGGAGCCGTCACAAAAATGATGAGTACGAAGTAGAAAATGAACAGACGTGTGTGCAGTTGAACTTTCTCCTTCGATGCGATCACGTCACTCGCAGAAGAAAGAAAGATGAGCTGAGTCGCACGTTTGGCTTTAAATGTGGGTCACACGGATAAAAATAGAGCCTGAGACAGTGCAAGTGAACCCGGCTAGGACTGAAAACACTGTAAAGCACTTTCCTGTCTGCTTTAACGTGGAGTTGGACTCATTTGTTCAATTCATGGAACTATCAAAGCTTCTGGAGTCATTTATTTGTGGAAACGTGTCAGTTTTCTATTCAAAAGCTCTTTTATGTCTGATTTCACCGTCAGTTCAGTACAGGAAAAAAAACACACACCGATCCAGAAATAAATGTAAAGAAGCACAAACAGCCTCAGATCGGAGCTTTGACAGAGACAATCGAGTCTGTGTTGTCCAGATGAGACGACACTATGGACGACTTACAACCTAAAGCCTCTCCACACACCCTCCATTCACAGTGTTTACATCAGTCTGACCTCCACCGACCTGTCCATTCAGCCTATTTCTGCTTCGGCTGCAGCTTTTTTTGGACATTTTTTCCCCGTCTGTGTTGTTGCCGTTTTCTCTGTTCCCATGAAAATAAGATTACAGGGGTATGAGGTTAATCACAGCATCAGAACAGACACAAAGAGGCTGAAACAACCGAGGGTCTGTGAACACAGCACTGATGTTCACTGGGCTTCTACAGCTGCAGACGCCGCCACACGCGCTAAAAACACTTATTATTAGAGACGTTTGCCTCAGAAATACTGTTTCCTAAATGAGAAACACGTCACTTGGTGCAACGACGAGGCTCTGTGATGTGTTTTTGATGGTTTCTAGACAAGTGGAGCTTTACCGAAGAATAGCATAAAACAAGAATCAGATACAGATCAACAACCACAGTGTTCAGACAATTAACCTTCTGCTATCCAGGGGAGCATATTATGCACACTTTGCACCATGTGTTATAACAACAGACCAGTGAGATACACTCTGCAGCGCTAAGCTAACAGGACTAAGCTAACAGCACTAAGCTAACAGCGCTAAGCTAACAGTGCTAAGCTAACAGCAGTAAACTAACAGCGCTATGCTAACAGCACTAAGCTAACACACAGCAGATCCAACAGAACAATTATTATTTGTACTGATAAAACTCAACAAAAATAAAGGTCACATGTGAAGAGACAGTAATGAATGTTGTCTCATCATAACTTGGTTTTATATGAATGAAGCCTCTGCTATCGATGCTAATCCATCAGTTTGGTTCCCGACCAGGGTTAACCTTCCAGTATCCGGGTGAGCATATTATGCACACTTTCCAATTCATGTTATAAAAGGTCATATTATTTTTCACAATTTGTTTTGGGTCAGAATTCAAAATATGTTCTTTTTTGCATATTTTTTTATATTCTGACCCAGCCACCAAAATCAGCACATTGTAAACGGTGTTAAATTCCTACACTAACACCCTTCTACCAAGTGAGTACAAAACGCACAGACACATTTTACAACATCTGACCAAACACACAAAATATAATAATGTATATTCACCAATGTTGGTATTAATGATTAACATATTCCAAGATGAAAAAATGAAAAACTAATAATCCAATTTTTATGGCATATATTGGAAAAAAAGATTTTTTTGCATCAAAAAATATGGTTTGTTTACATTACAAACATGGAATTTAAAAAGTTAAAAATATGACAGTTACTGAGTATATTCTGTTTAAGGCTCAAGTTGATGAAACACAATAACAATGAAAAAATTCAACATGACTAAATAAATGAAACAAGATGGAAAAAGACCAAATTAGAAAAGCACTCAGAGAGCGCATACTCCCCCCGATCACCACCAAAATGTAATCATTTGTTCCTTGTGCCAGTATCAACATTTCCTGAAAATTTCATGAAAATCCGTCCAGAACTGTTTGAGTTATCTTACCCAACAGACAAACAAACAGACAAACCCCGATGAAAACATAATAAATGAAACAAGATGAAAAGAACTTAACAGATGAAACAAAACAGAACATGGTCTGCTCCTTTATCACTTCAATATGAACTTATGTAAAACTTGTTGTGTTTGTTGATGTCACCCAGTGTTGAGTCATTCATGATGTATTATTAGAACCTAATGCATATAAGCTCTTACATGTTCACTGTGTTGGATTTAGTGGGATTTAGGGGATTTACTCATAGATATTCATCACCTTCCATATTTACTTCAGGAAGATCACCTAAACCTAGACCAGGACCAGAACCAGGACCAGATAAAACCATGTCAACAGCATTATTAAACAGGTTTATCAAATATTACCATCACATAAAGAGGATAATCTGTTTAGGTTTTGATGAAATAAAATTGGAAAAGAGACATTAAAGGGTCGTTTAGTAGATTCTAGATGTGATCAGGTGGTTTCATAATCTGCTGATCTATGGTCCAAATGTTAAATATTTTCACAGATGTCGACTTTTTTTTCCCTAAATAAGACTTGGTTCAGGGTCCTGAGTCCTGTCTTGTGCTATAGACAGACCAGATCCAAGACCATTAAGACCAGAATCCTCCTGCTCTGGTTACATCATCTTCCTCCAGATAAGATGCAAAAAAGAATCTAACTCTTGCTTTTGCATTTTTATGAAAAACAAGGTTGTTTTAAGGGTTTTTCCTTGATTTTCCGAGGGTTTTAGGCGTTTGATAGACTTGACTGATCCAATCTGGGAAACTGTAGAGCAGCAGCAGCAGCATGAGACACAGTAAAAATAGAATAAATACAACACAAGTGCAAACACACTATAAAAAACTAGAAATAAAAAAAATCTGGATATTTAAACAATAAGGTGCAACTGCAATGTGCAAAGTAAAATATGATTTTTACTGTTTGGTTTTAAGTGTTTTCCCAAAATTGGTTACAGAGTTTGGACATTGTTCTGCAAGAACGTTCTACATATTGCAATAAAAATCACATATTTTACAATAACACTTGGCCATCTTTATGATCTCATATATGTATAAAAATCTGAAAACAAATCCAAAATAACAAAAATCATTTTAGTTTGATATTTTTCATACTGATTTATATTAGTTTGGCTTTAGTTGTGGCTAAAATACCTGACAGGTATTAATATTATTATGTTAGGTATTATTTTTACTAGTTTTAGCATATCTTGTATTTTTATCTACAACTCTGTACAGCACATTGGGCACTTTGCATTGTTTTAAAAGTGCTATAAAAATACATTTAATCTTGACCTAATGGTATTATCATTGTTGTTGTTATTATTATTATTACTACTATTGAAAGGTTGCCCTACTTCCTACTGTTTAAGAATGTTTTCAAAGTTGTTTGTTTTATTCATGTTTTAACCCAGAAAGTCCCAAACATCCACCATCGAACAAAACCACCTACTGATCTAAACTGTTTAATCCCTGTTGATCCATTAATTCTATCAATACATGTAAATAATTGGTGTAAAATAAAGTTCTTCATCTTTTCATGGTCATCAGATATGACTCATTTGGACGTTCAGAGGCTCCGTCGTTACCGTGGAAACACCGTCATCTTCTACAACATAAAACTCAGAGTTGGATCAATGACAGTGGATGGACACACATGACATATTTTTGCTGAAAAACTCACTTTTTCTTTAGTTTTTTTTGTTTCTGGTATAATAACCCTCAACTTTAATCTGAGCTTTTATATTTTTTACATCTACATGATCAATGAATTAAATATATGAAAATACATGATGTTCACTGAAAAATGTAAAATACAAAGGATAATATCATAATAAATGGTGATAAAACAGGTTAAATAGAGAGAAACATTAATTTGTGAACTGCCACAAAAGTAACACTGGGTCTTAATAGGTTAAAAACATCAGAAATGTTGTGAGTGAATGAGTGTTTGCTCCTGGAGGATTCTACTGGGTTCTGTAAATCGGCTTGAGAGTCTAGTTTTGACCAGCTCTATATGTAAAGTGTCATGAGATAACTTTTGTTACGATTTGGCGCTATACAAATAAAATCTGATTGATTGAGTGAAAACAGAAACACTTGAAGACTTTATTAATTAGTGAATAATCCCCTTAAAGCACCTTTTCTGTGCCTGTTTTGTCATTGACGCTACAGCTGCGAATAAAACACCTTCATGATAAAACACCAGTCAAACCCAAACAGTTGTAAGTGATGTGCATGAAATCTGACGTTTGCATTAGTTCCATTCAGCTGTATTTATCTCGGTTACGCTGAATAATTGACAATTATGAGATGACGGTGACGGGCCTGTTCATAACGGGGTCAGACGCCTACAGCTGCCGGAACTCCACTCATCAAACCCACATTTCAGAGCCACCTGATCCTCTGGTTCATCATATAGTTTGTAGAGGCTTTGGTGCTGGTTACACGGAGCCAGAGGGATAAACACCGGACTAAATGTGAGCCACGACAGGCCCAGTATGAAGTGAGCCTCCAAACTGTAACACAACCACAAACCGGCGTCAGATAACAGACAGAGTTAGTGAGTGTGGAGGAAACCCCTGGGCCTCGGCAGGAGGGGGATTAGGCATTAGGTAATACTGTTACAGGAGAGGATTAGATTAGAGACCAGGCTGAGAGACCACGACTACCTCTGAGAGTCCACAAAGACCGGAGCACAGGCCGAGGTATCAGTCCACGTCCTTTAGAAAACAGTCCCAGTGTCCCTGTACGTCAGCGTCATGTTCCATCTGGATCAGAACCAGCTGAATGTGTGAGGTTCTGTCAGGTTCTGTTCCACGTTCCAGTCCTGTGGTCTGGATGCAGATCAATCTAACTATAGAAGTGGGCGGGACTTTCACTGGAGGAGAACTCAACTCATCCAATTCAAGTCCAGATAGGACTTCAATCAGTGATCGATAGGAACTAGACTGATATCTGGAACCATTTATGTTATAAACTATCAAAATAGAAGGAAAGCCACATTTTCTAATATTCTGAAAATTCATCAAAAATCAAAATTTCTTAAAATGATGGATAAACTTTGTAGACATTGTTCCAAAGAAGATGCATATAAAATTTTAAATGAATCTGAGCAGTAGTTTTGTCAGAGCAGATGTTTGAAGACACTGCTAACGGAGATGCCGTGTATCGGTCGGCGAGCAAATAAAACAGCGTCTACGATCAAAACGGGAACGTGTTTTTCCATCGGAGTGGACGGACAGCGAAGGCCACAGAAAAAGACGTCAAGGAAAAAAGTGTCTATCGTTTCTGCAGACCAAACGTCAGAAGACATATATTCCTTCACATATTTACAGCATAAATCTGCTGCTTTTTGTGAATTCACATTGACTCACAGTGTTCGATGTAATAATAATAAAGCCCAGCGTTCAAATACGATCCTGACTTTGACACCAAATGACACTTCAGGGTGTGTATTCTGTCACGGAGCAACCGACACTGTCCAGAAACCCCTATTCAAGTCATATATGTGCTGGTATAGGAACCCAGCGGCCAGTCTCAGTATCAGTAGAATGAAAAGAGCCCGAGTTAAACAGGAGGCTTGAGCTGCCGCCGCTGAAGGGAGGGGGGATGAAACAGCAAGTCATGCTGTAGCTGGAGTCTGTCTGAGGCCGACCGAACCGTCTTTATTAGTGTCTACCACGGCGTACGTGACCGCCTCGCCCGGCATCTTCCCAGCGCTCAGCATGTTCACATCCATAAGCCTTTAAATGACATCAACATGCCTCTGAAAAGGACTGAAGGCTTCAAACACTCCACATTAGCAGCACTATGTTATCATCACAGTGTAAACAACAATGAATCATCATCTTCTCTTCATGTGCTTTTTCTGCTCGCTCAGTACATTTAGTTTCCATCTAAAACAGTATCTTCTTTAAATGTCCTCTTTCCTGCACGCTCTGTGTGCATCCAGCTGCTGCAAAACGTCAGAGCTTTACACACAGTCTTAAAAATACAAGACATCATCACATGACCACTTACTCCACAAAGGTACACATGATGAGCATCCAGTTAATGTCAGTTACTTATAAATGCAACAAAACCGTCAAGTTTTTCAACTAAAGTGACTAAATGGTGTAAAACTACAGAACTATCACATGTATTCATTCATCTGTAGCAGCACTTGTAACAATATACTGTTTGTTGATTATTCATACAAAAACTAAATATTTTTACATGTAAAACGATGAGAGTGGTACATGCATGCCATCATCTGTAGTAGCTATAATCACGAAATAACTTCATATTCTACAAATGTGCTCGTTGGCGTGTATCTTCTTGTGGAAAAATTACATTTAAAAGCAATAAGTTAGCGTGTTTTTCATCTAAAATCGTTAAAAGGTGTAAAAATACAGTGTTAGTACATATGTTCTCTCATCGGTAGTAGCTATGAAGAAGAAATATTCCAAAAAAAAAAAAAAAAGTTCTGTTTGTGCATCAACATGTTTCTATGGAAGAGGATTAGGGCCACTGGGAAAAAAAAAAATGTCCAGTATATATTTTTATTATTATTTTGAGAAAAAAGTCAGAATTTTGAGATTAAAGTCCAAATTCTGGCTTTTTAAAACAGTAATAACAAAAAAATATCTTGGACTGTTTTTTTTTTTTTTCTTAATCCTCTTAGTATGTCTCCCACTCATTTTAATAAAACAGTTTTATGCCTGACATGATGATCAGTCTTACAAACATAAGTTTAGTAAATGTAAGCCACCATCTGGAGAAGCCAGAGTTCAAACATGACGTTATATTCTGCAGACGGACTCTTTGGGGCCAAGATGATTATGAATTATCGACAAACGTAATTAAAGTTATGGGTTTTTTTTTTCTGCAGTAAAATGGTCTGAACTGAACCGAACAGACACTGAGGTCCAGGTTTAGCAGCAGCACATGTCAGAATAACCCCTTTGATCCGGAATCGAACCACAGTGTTTCTGGGCACTGATCAAACCCAGACCCCCAGCCCGGATAGACCCGCTCACCTCCAGCGGCAGCGGCAGGTCCGGGTCCAGGTGGGTGAAGCTGTGCAGGACCACCGGGCTGCGGTCCTCCGACACCTCCAGCCGAACCCCGTCCCAAATGTTCCGAACCCTCCACGACGAATCAAACATCTCGACCAGCGCCTCGGCTTGCATCCCCGGGAAATAGACCATGGATGCCCGCGGAGCCGTGGGTCCACTCACGCTAACGGAACCGACATCCGGTTCGGCTCGTCCATCGGTTCGACCGTGTGTTCGTAGCGGACAAACGCGCCCCGAGGACCGGGTTCTTGCTGCGGCTCAAGCGGCTCTGATGGATCAGCTGCTGCGTTCACGGACCGTCATGACTCAGACCGGGGCTTTTCCAAACCCCGCCCCCTAAGACGCATTCAAGACCGTCGGAAACTACCACGCTACGGTGTTCGGATGAAAAAAAAAAAAAAAAAAAAAGAAAAAGAAAGAAATACAGTTTAGTTCCGTCATCTGTAGTATTTAGGATGTTATTAAAGGAAACTATGATATAATAATTAATTTATAATGTGATAATAAGCAAATAGTTAATGATGAATGTTAAAGATTCAAGATTAAAGAAGTTTATTGTCATATACACTGCAGTACTGGCACGGCTAACATAAACAATTAAACTAAACTAAAATGAAATAAACTGTACAACTGAATATAGCTCAATAAATACATTGATTTTAAATGATATTTACAACATTATCAGTTTTTGTTTGGATGCTTTTAAAAGTCAATGAAATAACAGCCACCACAATGATAAACTTACAGAAAAAAAAGTTAAATGTTAATATATTTCACAGATAATATTCATAAGTTTTTAACAAATACTGCAGGAATAAACATTAATTGTATATGTTTAATAAATGGTGCATTCTGTAGCTGTCACAAATCTAGTTTTGTTGAATGAATATCCATCATCTCTCTGTTATGATGTTTGGTTGCAAAAACAAAAAAATACTGTACTTTTTACTCCACTATATTTATCTGACAGCTTTAGTTCTTTCATTTTCAGTATTTAGGAGGAAATTAAAACTATGAGAGCATAAGTTCATACAGAAAGAGGAAATAATAAGTAATTTATAATAATATGTGTTCAAATCAGCAAATAGTTTATGGTGAGTACGGGTCAATGATAATTCAATTTACCAAAAAAAAAACAAAAAACAGAAAAATAAGTTTTATATGACCATAATGTACATTTCATACCCTTTGAATATTATTTTCTATTCCATATTATATGGGTTTAATATATATTTTTGAGTTTTATCATATAACTGCCTATGAGCCTAATGCTATTTAATATTTTAAGTCTGCATCTACAATGCATTAAAAAAAACAGTTTCAGAATTAAATAATGGACCATTTGATCACAGAAAATAATGGCTGGAAACGGGGAATTTTGCTGTTTTGCCCGTACAAAAATCATATGATATTTAATGATGTTTTATCCACAGATAGCCCTTTATGTTTTTTATCGAGGCCTAAATTCGAAGCTAAGATGACGATATGTTAGACGAGCGGCCAGGTCCACGAGGTGTCCCTGAAGGCAGCACTAACCTCCTCCACTCTTACATCATGCCTTTGGGAAATGATGGCTCTTGTTTCTGTTCTCTATGGCAGCCGACTGGAATGGGAAAAGAAAACACTCCATGTCCAGTTTACAGACCACGGACCAGTAGATTTGATCTGATGCTGAAAAACTGCTGAATGCTTTCATTTCCAGTCGACTCTGTAAATGCAGCGCACTTTAAAAAAAAGGAAAAACACTGAGATTTGAGCTCATTCTGCAACTTTTAACCTGAAAGTCGTCCAGTGTTAGCAGCTTCATGTAACATTCAGAGCTGTTTTTCACCCATAAAGACCTAAACATCTACTGTTTAACATCCGTTGATCCACTAATCCTATCAATCCATATAAATAATTGGTGTAAAATGCAGTTTTACCTCCATTATTCATTGGATAAAATGTAGAAAAAATAATACAATGAGAATAAAATGAGCAAAATACTTCAAAAATAAGGAAAAAATGAACCACAAAAACTTAAAATATGGCGTAAAAGTTTAAAAATACTAATAAATAGTACATAAAATGAGCAAAAACAAATAAAAATGTACAAAATAATAAGTAATGTGGAGAACAAATACACAAAACTGACTGAAATGATGTAAATAACAATAAAATAAGCAACAAAACTAACAAAAATAGCCAAAGTAATCAACAAAATGACAAAAATTAAACATTTAAACAAAACAACAAAGTAACATGAACAAAATAAACCACAAACTGAAGGAAACGCCATGAAGCCATTGTTAAAAAAAACAAAAAAACAAAATACGGTTGTTTTTATGTTCAGTTAATGATATATTTTACTGGAAAAGTAACTTTTTCTTCAGTTTTCTCTGTTTCTAATAGAATAGAAAAACACACAATTTTCACCAAAAAAAATACGGAGAATAATATTTTAATAAATGGTGATAAATCACTTAAGGGTTAATTAGAGATTAAAAAAAAAAAAATCTTTTGGGAACTGACACAAAAGTAGCTCTGGGTCTTTTTGGGTTAAATTCCTTCTTTATGTCCCAGTATTTTTGTCCATATATTTTATAAACATCAATATTTCCGTTCTAGTGGGAGATTGTTCTTCCTCAGTGAGATGTGATCAAAGTAGATGGTTTAGTTGTGTTAGAAAATGAGTATTTACACTCAGAGCAGGAAACATATTTGAGAAATTTTAAAAAAGGTAGAACATTTAAAAGACATTTAGAAAAGAAACACCTGAATTCAACATGTCCCAATACTTTTGTCCATATACTGTATCTACGTAAATAATTGTGGGATTTTCTCATTGACACAAACTCCACACAGACTTGTTCCATGAAGCCTTGGTGGATTCATAATGCAGTGCTGCCTCCTATTGGTCACAGACAGAAGTACAAGTCTCATCAACGATTCCAGACTCAGCATTTGGACTCAGTTCATATTTATTAGAGCAGGGCTGTCTAAGGCTACGTTCAGATGCAGGCAAATGTGGCCCAAATCCGATTTTTTTGCCTATATGTGGCCTGTATCTGACAGTCTGAACAGCACTAATCCAACCCAGACCACTGTCATATGTGGTCCGAAATCTGATACGGATCTGTTAGGTGGAAACGTTAAAGTTGAAGACATGCAGTAAGATAATGTATAAAGGGGAGGCAAAATAAGCAGAAAGCCTCCACCTCCTTCTTTTCAGCCTGACTGTATACATTATTTAATCAGTGACGTTTGTACTTTAAATGTTCGTTTCATGAAGTGCTTGTTGGATCCGTGGATTGGATGGATCTGTGGCCTGTGTTTGTTCTTCAGACTGAAATAAAACAATTAAACACAAAACAGAACAGATATTTTACGATGTGACTTCAGTCTGAACGGCCAGGACGCATTTATCCGACCTTTACTCGTAAGCTTAAAGTTTTTATCTGTTTATCTGCTTTATCTGTTTATGTTGTTTTTCTCTTTCATGCCTTTACTTTTTATTGCTGCTGTAATGCTTTTAATGTTTTATGTCAGGCACTTTGAATTGTCCTGTACATGAAATGTGCCATATAAATAAACCTGCCTTGCCTTTACGTCACTGAAATGCGACAAACGTCACAATTCTGCGTCCCAGGAGGAGGAGCGACGGGAAACACATATTTCCTTCCGTAAACACAGTGCGTGTCTGCGTGGTCACGTATTCCGTCAGGACCTCTTTTGCGCATGCGGACCACTTCAGGGTCACATTCAGTTCAGACTCAACATGGATAGAAGTCGCATTTAATGTGGAATATGAACGAGCACACACACAAAAAATCAGATTTCACCCAAAAATCCAAATTGTGCATTAAGAGCTGCCGTCTGAACGCAGCCTTAACATCAGCTAAACTAATGAAACACAACAACGTAGCTCTGTGCTTCACCTCGGATCAACAGTGACATTTAATTCAGGATTTTCATTTAATTTCGTGGCGTGTTTCTGGAAACGCGACGACACGACCCACAGCGATTCGAACAGGTGTGAGGACGACGAATGGGTGAATTTAATAAAAACCATCTGCCGCAGCAGCTGCGGACGGACTGAGGCGTAAACACGTCTGACCCCGTCGACCTTTCACACATGTACAACATGAAGCCGCGGGGAAAACACAAAGACTGTTGTCGAATAATGACAACAGGTTTTTTAAGCTGACACCCACACATGTGAGCCAATAGTCCACAGATAATACACAACATGTTATTATATTCCACCCATAAATGTCAAATTATGTGGATTTTCAGCCTGTAAACATGTTAATATACTAATAATAGAATCTAACCCTTTATGGACTACCAATTTAACAGGCCGTCTAGATTTCCATATACGTTTCTGCAATAAATGTGTCTTTTGCTTAACTTTTCTTAGTATGATAATGACCTATAAATTATGTTATTTCCAAAATTTTCTCCTTGTTTTAGAGTGAAAGAAGTAAAATTATATTAGGAAAATATTTACCTTTACAAACAACCTGAAAAATCTAAAGAAAAAACAGAGCAATTAGAAAAATATTATGCCTCAGTTTATCATTTATACATGTGCATTACAACTAACAGTCATTCTGAGAAATGTGAAAAACATGAGCACAATTAACAGGGGAAAAATATAGAATAACAAGAACAAAATTTGTAGAAAAAAAATTGAGAAACAAACAAAATTAATAGAAATAATTTTTTTTTTTAAGTCTTTTTTTGGTGCATTTTTTATGTTACTTTATTTTCTTATTTATTTTCCTACATTTAGCTTTTTATTTTCTTATTTTTTCTTCAATTTTGTTCAGTTTGTGGCTTATTTTGTTCATGGGTCTTATTATTTTGTTGGTTTATTATTAATTTTTGTTTGTTTTGTTCATTTTATTCTTTTTTTTTTTTTTTACCGTGTAACTGCTTTATAGAGTTCAACAGGTGTCAAAAACGCAGCTGGACTGATTTAGGAAAAAAAGAGCCTAAAACATAAACTCTGGGCCTAAATTCAAATCCTTGTTGTTGTTCAGTTTGTTCCAGTTCACAGTTGATGTTCAACATCTTAAATCTCTTATTGATGTCCATTCTAGTGCCTTATTTAGTCCAAACCTGTCAAACTTTAATTCCTCTCTTTGTCTTTTTCTGTTTTTCCACCTGTTTTGACCCTAAATACAGAGTAAAACAAAACCACTGAAGAAAAGGAACACAAGCACAAACTCACAGCAGCTTTAATGATAAATTCACAGCAGCCTGTTTCCTTGAAATAATGTCTCAGGGGCTAAAGGGTTAACATACTGAGTACTGGAGCACGAAAAGGCGTAAAATCACAGAACTGGCAGAGAATATCAGCAGCTGCACTCATAAAAACACTGCTAGTGGTCAAACCCAAACGGGCCGAATCCCAAACATGTCTAAAAACTCGGAGAGACGTCCAACTCTGAATCCTCTGAATGAACTAAAGCTCTTCCTCCATCTGCTGGAAATCAACAGCAGAGGATGTTGTTGTGGCTCTGGCCGTTACCGTTACAGCTCCCAGAGGACGAAAACAGCTCAAACGCACAAAACACACGCTGAACAAGATGACGACGAATGGAAGGGTGCTACATGATGAGGACGCAAACACTCTGGACGGCTTTAATAAACTTCTGTTGGATGTTTAACCTGTGTCTGACATCGCTTATGAAAATGATCATATAAATATACATACACTTACAGAATATTTACAGCTAAAATACTAGCAATAAACTATACAAAGCAGATAAAAACACAAAAAAGGGGGGAAAAAAACAGCAAAACTCGGCCAAAACACATCAAAACACACTAGTAGAACACACCAAAACAGCATTTATCACTATTATTTTAGTGCTGCCGCGATTAGTCGACCATGAAAATTAGTTGACGGAAATTTTTTTAGACGAGTCGTTTTAGTATCGACCGCCTATTTATTTTTGGCTGCGGCACCTTGGAATCATGCCGGCATTAGAACCTGCAGCACCTCAGAGAGAGAACGTGAGAGAGAGAGACCCCAGTCCTATAAGTGTCTTGAGTCCCCCCCCCCCAGTTTGTGGATCGGTTCACACCTGTAACCCCCCCTTTTAAATTAGTCATTTACATTAGTCGACTAATCGGAAAATTAGCTTGAAAGATTCATTGTAGAAAATTAGTCGTTAGTGGCAGTACTATATTATACACAATCATTTACAAGACTTCACCACTAAAACTTCGCTAAAAAGCCTCTAAAACAAATAAATATCTTCCATCTCTCTCTCACCGACTGCACTCTGCTGCTCATTGGCTCCACCCGTTTCCTCCCCTCCCCCTCAGCCAGCGCAGACCTCTACCCTAATGTGTTATAGACCAATAGAAAGAACCCAGTCTCAGCTGAAAGATGCGGTTTGGATTGGACACTGTGGTCGTCAAAGGGTTAAATATGATCACATCTGTAATCCAGCCTCAGTCCAACTCTACACTCTTCAACTCCAGGCTCTCAGCTGCTGGTTTGACTCCTGGACGGGGGATAAATCCATCTTTGACAGCCTCTTAAATCTCACATCCGGGCGTCCTCTACAGCCCCCCCCCCCGAACTGGGCCGACGCCAGGCGCACAATGTTCCCCAGCGCTTCACAAACAATACATCTGTAACAAATACAAAGCAATGAGAGCGGCAGACTGGGAATGGGTTACATAACAGAGTAAGAAAAAGAAGAAGAAGAAGAGTAAAAAAAAAAGAGTAAGAAGAGGGGAAAGTCTATTCTGACCGAGTTTATTCTAAAACAGACGCACAGCAGCCTTTATCTGACACACGGTGACGTCAGATAATTATTACAGCTACGCAAGGGAAGGGCATGGGACGGATCAGAACCACAATCAGAACCAGGATCAGAGTCAGAACCAGGATCAGAGTCAGAACCAGGGTCAGAGTCAGAGTCAGAACCAGGATCAGAGTCAGAACCAGGATCAGAGTCAGAACCAGGGTCAGAGTCAGAGTCAGAACCAGGATCAGAGTCAGAACCAGGGTCAGAGTCAGAACCAGGGTCAGAGTCAGAACCAGGGTCAGAGTCAGAGTCAGAACCCGGACAAGAGTCAGAGTCAGATTCAGAACCAGGATCAGAGTCAGAACCAGGGTCAGAGTCAGAATCAGAACCAGGATCAGGGTCAGAATCAGAACCAGGATCAGTCAGAGTCAGTACCAGGATCAGAGTCAGTACCAGGATCAGAGTCAGAATCAGAACCAGGATCAGAATCAGAACCAGGATCAGTCAGAGTCAGTACCAGGATCAGAGTCAGTACCAGGATCAGAGTCAGAACCAGGATCAGAGTCAGAATCAGACTCATGTTACATCGGCTCAAAAAGCAGATGAACTTTTCTTGACAGTTCGTGTGTTCTGCTAAACTGGTCCACCTCAGGGCACAGTACTGGGTGTCCCTGATGTCTGGACACATGGAAATCTCATTAACTACAGATTTTACAGATTGTCAGAGACTGGCTGAAGGACAGTGTCCTGAACTGGACTGGAAGACGTTAGCTCCCTTGGTGTCTTTTTCTGGTTTCTGCTTAAGCAGAAGGTGAAATAGTGAACCCCACAGATGGAACCGACTGGACTGAACACATTCAGTGGATGCGCTACAATCAGCAGCCGTGTGGGGTTACGCATCGAACCAAACTTCCGATAAAACTCGCAGAAGTGACCTGGTAGTTGGGTCAGAACAAGGTCGGATCATTTTCACCTCAAATGAGCTTCTACGGAATTGGTTCAACCAAATAACACCCTTTTCAAGTGGCTTGGATCTGGTTGTTTTGGTCCAAATACTGTACCCGCCAAAATAAAGGGCATCAAAAACAGGAACATGAACTAGGAATGAATTCAGATGGACTTCAGGCTTGTAGAGTGGACGGACGTACCAGACCAAAAATAACTGCTGTTAATGTCAAGTGTTGACAGAAGTCTGAGGACACCGGGATGTCATTTCAGAAGAATAATTGAATATTATTTTATCATTACGACAGAGTTCTAGTTCTGGACACAAGTCGATATTTTAGAATCGAAACAATCATCTACAGTGGAAACAGATCTATATTCAATCTAATATGACATATGAATTCAAATTCAACGGCTGTTTCTAGTCTTTTACAAACATAAGACAGACTAGAGACTAAAAACTCTGCGACTGTATCTTCTCCCCAGTTTAACCCCAGTTCAGCGACATTTAATGCACGTCATGGCTGTCAACACGGGGGTAAAAACAGGGTCAGGGACAGTGGAGGTGAAGTCTGAGACAAATGCAGGACAAGTCAAGGATCAAACAACACAAACCACTGACGACAGCAGCTCCACTCCACAAATAAAGATCAAATAAGGCAGAAAAACTCATGTTCACATTAAAGGAGACAGAAAGCATCATTAACAACCTGGAGGGGGCGGGGCCTGAAGTGGCTCATGTGCATTTAAAGGGCCAGCGCTCCAAAGCACCTTTCTGGTG
>JAPQRP010000030.1:3996737-4010903 GCA_037367295.1 Apogon hyalosoma | reverse complement strand
GCTGGAGGGTTCCCATTCAAACTGGAGGAACTATTAGGGTCCAAATACACAAAGACAGGAACCACAGACTCACAACAATGGAGTTACATCAGTATGAGCCCATGATCCCACTATGGTCCCCTGCAGCCTGGACACCAGGTCTGGGACCCCCCATGTCCAGACTCATGAACCCACCTGCATGTCTTTGGAGGAGTTGAGCTGTTCGAAGGCCTGAGCGCACTGAGCAGACGCCTCCTGCAGCTCTTTGTACCATTTCAGAGTGCTGTCCTCTGCACTGGTCTGCAGCCCTGACGACAGAAGAGGACAGTAAAGGTCCGGACGTTCACCACAGCAACACACACACACACACACATGTTCATCTACCCCGTCCAACACACACACTGGACATGTGTCCTGACACACATTTAAACCTGCTCATAAAACCATGTACATTATGCACTTTAAGGTTCCTTATGCATCTTCATCCTACTGAAAATTCCATTTTACTGTGCACTTAACAGTCTGCTGTTGCTCTTTAGTGTTTTACTGTCACCCACTTCTGTTTTTAATTCTTCTAATTTATCATGTATAGTGTGTTTGTTCGTGTTCCATTTGTTATTCTTGTATTCTATTTGTACCGTTTCTCATGCTGCTCTACCACAGTTTCAATCAAATCTGTCTTTTCTTTTTGTTCATTGTGCTTATTTACTTATATTTTATGTTTCATTAATTTTGTTGCTTATTTTTTTGTCTTTACTCATTTTGATGCTCAACTTTGTCAATTTTTGTCCATATTTTATTTGTTTGTTTTTTTTACTTATTTTCATTCATTTTGTTAATTACCTATCAATCTGACATTTTTCATCTATCTATCTATCTATCTATCTGACATTTTTCCCCATTATTGCATTTCTAGTAATTTTGTGTCTTATTTTGTTAATTTTCCTGCTTATTTATGTTTATTCTTGTTCATTTTTGTGCCCATTTTGGTCAGTTTTTATTTATTTTAGCTCATTTTGCATTGATTTTGTTGATTATGTTTGTGCATTTTTATCCATGTTGTCCCCATTTTGTTAATTTTTTATTCACTTCATTGCTTATATTCATCATCTTCATTCATTGTTAGTATCCATCCCCATTCTCCAAAGCCTCGACTTCATGTACTTTATCCATAATTCGCAGTAAGTTATGTTTTACTGAAACGTTTTCAGAACATATGAAAATCACAGAAGTGCACGGATATCACACAAACAGGTTTGACTAGAGCAGTCAGAAGTATGAAAGCATGAATGTATAGATGGATGGATGTATATTTAAGTAACAAATTTAACCAGTTCATAATAATGTTACCATATACAGGTCTGTGTAAAAACTGCTGTAAATACACACCGTTTTTATCTGCTTTCCTCATGTATTTCTTATCTTCACAGGATTATGTGCCTTTGAGCATTCTTTAAAATTCGACAATGACAGAAACTTTTTCCACTCTTTATTAAGACTTTCACACAAAATTCCAGACTTTTCAAGACTTTCAAGGCCTGCATAAACACCCTGTTTTTTTTATGTTTGTCCTCTGTTGGAGCTGGACTGGGGTGGGGACTAGTTTGTTATTATGTCGTTAAAACACCAATAAATAAACCTTAACCTTACGGAGCCTCTGAAACCCAAACGTTCAACACGTCTGGAGGTTTTCCACGGTCCTACCTTTCCTCTTTGCCTTCTCCTTGGCCGTCTCCTCCGCCTTCTTCTGCGCCTCCTGCTGCGCCCGTAGCTCCGCCTCCTTCCTCCGCTCCTCCTCCTCCTCCTGCTCCTTCTTCTTCTCCTGAGCCTTGGCCACCTCCTCTTGTTTCAGCCGGATCAGCGCTCGCATCTCGTGGAGGGCTCGCTCTGCTGCCGTCATGTCGTCCACGCTGGGAAACTCCCCCTGGAAAGGAGGCGTGGTCTGAATATTCACATCCTAAATACACTGTATGGACAAAAGTATGTGGACGCGTTGAATCCAGGTGTTTCTTTTCTAACGGGTCTGGGATAAAAACAATAAGGACTAATGTCAGAATAGAGTTTATATTAGGATAAATATCATCGCATTGGTTAGTTTGGATTAAATTGTTATCTTTGTTTATAAAATGACTCAGAGATGGTTTGGACTTAATTTCTCTCAACATTGATTTTTTTTTTTTTTTAATCCATGACAATGAATTTCTTCCACATCTAACCATCTACTTTCTTCACATGTCACTGAGGAAGAAAAATCTCCCATTGAACTTTAAGGAAATATTGATGTTTCTAAACTATATGGACAAATATTGGGACACATCATGTCTACAGCTGTCAGATGTCCTGTTCATGAGGATTTAAGATAAAAACATACATTTTTCCTTAAAGTTTAATGGGAGATTTTTCTTCCTCAGTGAGATGTGAAGAAAGTAGATGGTTAGTTGTGGTGGAAAATTATTATTTAGTCAGAGCAGGAAAAATATTTTAGAAATTTACTGGTAGAATATTTAAAATCATAGTCATGGATAATAATTTAAAAAAAATTCACTGTTGAGAGAAATTTAGTCAAAACCATGTCTGAGGCATTTTGGAAGCAAAGATAATTTAAACCAAACTAACCAATGCAATGATATTTAGAATAGAATAGAATAGAATTTTATTGTCACTGTCACATAAACAATGAAAATCAGTTTAGCAGCAAAAACAAGTCAAAAAGGACTGTTTAAATTATCAGACTAAATATTGAAGAAAAAATGTAGGCATGTGCAAAAAGTTCTAGAATAAAATATTAAATACACATGTACAACTACAATACGACTAGAACGACTGAAATATACAAAAGTTAACTCTATACAATAGATGAGAGATATTTATCCCAATATAAACTCTATTCTGACATTAGTCCTTATTGTTTTTATCCCAGACCCGTTAGAACAGAAACACCTGAACTCAACGTGTCCACAGACTTCTGTCCACACATATGAATATTCAGTTTCAGGGGCTGGAGGCGTCCACTCACCTCCGCCGTCTTCCTAACCACCTCGGACACCTGCGAACACAGCTGGTTCCCTCTGGTGCTGTAGGAGCTGAGGCTGGACGGGGGCAGGTCCGTCCTGGTCTGGGTGGACGGTTCCAGGAGCTGGTTGAGCTGCAGGATCTCCTCCTGGATGGTGTTGAGGCTTCGGAGTCGATCCCTGCCCTCCGCCTGCCGCTGCCGCTCAAGCTCCGCCTCCCGGAGACGCTGCTGCTCCGCCTCCCTCAGCCGCAGGTTCAGGATCTAGAAACAGAGAGGACGCGACTTACGCTGATCAAACAGCTGTGATTGAAGGCTGATGGATGCAGTAAACGGGGGAAAAGAGAGGGAGGGGACTCAGTAGTGGCTTTTCCATCGGACATCTGCGCAAAACTGTACCGATATTTACTAAATGTAAAAAAACAGAAGTGCATAATGTCCATTTTTCCATTAAATCACAAATGCGATGATTTGTTTAGTTATTATCGCAAGATGAATTTAGAAAATTTTAAAAAGACTGGGTTTCCTGGTGTGTCCACACATACCGCACCATGTTTCTTTTAAAACTTTTCTTCTTCTCTTGTTGTAACGTCCGTCAACAGCCTGTTTTTTTTTTTTTTATTCATGTGACTCTAGTTGCAGAAAAAGGTCTTTCCATTGCAGTTTTTCATGATATACCGTTTGCGCTATGCCCTAAAAACCACCTCTTGCCAGCGCAAAAACTTTTAATTGAAAAATGATAGTTTTGGCGAAATTGTTGTTTTTCCATTTGACTAATTTTTACGCGCAAGTTATAGTCGCGCAATTTGAGGGTCAATAGAAAAGCAACTAGTGAGGTTCAAGGAATCGAAGTGAAAAAGGATTTGAAGTATTTAGGGTCGACTGTTCAAATCAACGGGGAGTTTGGATTGGAGCTGAAGCGTTAGGAGTGATGTTTTAAGAGCATCTCCAAGTATTAAAGGAAAAGCGCAGAGGAAAAGACGAGGATCCCAGGTTTGATCCATCTGATTTGTTGATAATAACAGTAGTGTATTAGTCTGTTTAAATGCGTCCTCTCTTACCTTCATTCTGTGTCGTTGTTCCTCTTTCAGCTTCTCCTGACGCCCGATGATCTCTTTTGTTCTGAAAAAGACGACAAAGTTTAGAAGTCAGAGAGCTTGGATCTCGGGTTACATTTCGTGAACTAAACCCAGAGGTCACAGCGGTCCCTCACTCTCTGTCCATCATGTCTCTCATGCTCTGGAAGTCCTGCCTCTGCTTCAGCTCCATGAACTCCTCGAAGCGTTTCAGCTGCTCCGACTCAGACGTCACCACCGACGCCACCAGCTTCTCCTGCTGCTCCTGCCGCAGCCTGAACGCCATCTACACACACACACACACACACACACACACACAGGTTGAACAACAGATGTAAGCAGGTGAAGTGTGTTGGTGTCGTCAGTGAAAAGTATCCGACCGACCTTGGCCTGCTCTCGTTTCTCCTCCTCAAACCTGATGATGCGTCCGGCCATCTCCATGGCTTTGGGCGACAGCAGGGAGATGGCGGGTGGAGCCGCAAGACCCGACATGTCGCTGCCATCAGCCTCTGGATCTGTGTGGTTCTCTCTATTACTGACGACCTACAGCACAGGTGTAGAGAGGAAAACCAGGGTTCAGACACATTTTTCAATGTCAAATTCAAGCACTTTTAAGGATTATTTTCAAATTTCCAAGCACAGCACCTTATTACTGGGGTAAAATCCATATCTACAGGAATTCATATACTCATGATTTCTTTTTCACTTTTAATCACAATGTACATTGTGTTAGGCTATGAACATCTAAAGTTGTTTCCTAATAGCAAAAAGTTCAGAAATTAAAAGAGAACACAATGTTTTATCCACAAAAAAGGGAAATCCCTTGGCGTTCTTCAGACACACTTGCATCAAGACAAAGATGAAGATAAAAATGTACCTGGAGTTGACCTGAGAGTGTTCTTTTTGGACATAAAGTTTTATTTTTCTAAATGTATCACCTCTGTAAGTAGCTTTGGCTGGACACTGAAAGAGGAGAGTGAATGGATGAACTCCAGGGGATGAAGCCGTACCTGCTCAGGCTCAGCTGCTGAATGGATGCCGTTCAAGCAGCCGACGCCTGTGATACTCGGAACGGATCCTACGGAGGAAATCGAGGCCGGAACCTCATCGGAGAGTCCTGGGCTGGAGTCCCCGGAGCTGGAGGCCACAAAGCAGGACTTCTGCAGAGACAAGGATCCCAGACGCTCCAGAACGACGCCGGAGTACGAGGACAGACTGGGAGCTTCATTATAACCGGCCAGAATATCCTGCAAAGAAAAAAAAACAAACAAAATACACTATTATGACTGTCTGATAAAAAAAAAAAAAAAAAAAACATTTACAGGACTATGAAAGATTCCAGGACGAAAACACACTGCCTTCAGACTGTTAATTAAAACACTTAATGTCAGAGATTAAGGTTGCACCGATTCGATATTAGGATCGAATATCGGCCCCAATGTCAACATTTTAGCTGGACTGGGGATCTGTAAGAGCGACTGATCCAAAAGACTGATCCTTCCCTTTTAAAGTTTTGCGACACAGGCTACTAATGCATGCCAAGAGTTGAGTGGAGTTGTTGCAAACACAGACAGGAACATGGAGCAAACTAAGGGCTCTGTGATTTAGAGGCATTTCAGCCGTACCACACCAACCAGCTCCATGGCAGTTTGTATGCTTGTAAAGTGAATGTTTCCAGGGGTGGTGAGAACGCTGCCAAATACAACACCACAAATTTAATAAAACACCTGCAAAAGCACCATGCAAAGGAGAAGGAGGGACTCCAGCAGCTCAACAGATCAGACGGAGCCGCTGCTGCTGGAGGTAGAACACCGCTAACGTTGGTAGATGCTCTACAGAAACTCTATATCAACAATGATGTCAGATCGGTATCGGGTAATGACCGATACGCAAGGCCCCAGCATCAGTATCGGAACTGAAAAAGTCGGATCCCTATAAGAGATAAACAGTTTAATACACTGAGAGGATCTCAACCACACTGTGTAAAACTGACACTACCGGACTTGACAACTTTTTTTTTAAATCACAGATTTTATTATGTGCATTATTTATTTATGGATATTCATATATTTTTATACTATTTTATTCTGTCGACAAGTTTTTTTTTTATCTGGGTGTGTGGTTTTTTTTTTTTTTTTGTTTTTTTTTATTGAGACCTATGCATTGTTTTTTTTGTTCTTACAATACATCTACGATGTAATGTTTAAATGACAAATAAAGAATCTAAATCAATGTTAGAATTAAATTACAGTTGGATTTTTGAGCAGGTTCCTCTCATTGTCCAAGTGTCCGGCTCAGACTTTATCTGTGTTTACTGCAACTTCACATATGACTTTTGAGTCTCATTTGCATTTAGAGCAACAGAAAGTATCTAAAAAATGTTGAAACTGGGGATTTAATCCTACAAAACATGTTATAGAAAAAAAACATTTACTTGAAGTCTAACAATCAATGCATTCAAGCTGACGCAAAGTCCAGCTATTTAGTAATGTGTGGCAATAAAAACAGACTCAAACACACATATAAAAAAAACAATAATTGTTCAAGGATGAACCACCAGTGCTAAATATCCTAACTTTGAGTCAAGAATAAAACTACTATTACAGATACAGCAAAAAACTGATTGAAATAACTCTCCCATAAACATAATTTTGGGCTTTTTCACCATTTTACTTTTGATATTGTATAGAAAAACATTCATCCAGAAAATAAGTGTCAGATGTGACATAAAGAACATGATCATTAGTTGAAGCCCTGCTGCATTATTCATTAATACACATGTTATTTTACATTGTGTGTTACAGTTTATTTTAAAACTGCATAAACAGTTCAGATTAAAACACACAGACCAGTTACCGTCCACCTGTATTCAGAGGTACTTATTTGACATTAAAGAAACTCAATGAAATGTGAGTTAAATATTAACATGTCTGAATCTGTCAAATAACTGAACTTAGAATAACTCTGATAATTACTAAAGTATGTTACATGTAATTAAAGTTCAAATATAAATGTGGTAAAAATATACGGTGTCCCATGTATGAAACATCAAATCTCTTGTTTTTCATCTGTCCTAATATATTATATACAAACAGTAGGTACAATAAACTAAAACTTGAGCCTACACCTTTTGTGTCAATACTTTCCTTTAAATAATTATTATTGATGTTGTTATGTTTGTACATTTACATAAACTGGTAAAAAAAAAAAGGACCAAAATTAGTTGACTTGGTTTTGTTACATTAATGGTACGTTTTCGTAATATTTAAATATGATGTTATGAATGCTGTATTATTTTAATTGCCCCATTCATGTTTTATGCCACTCTGTAAATTCATTTAAAACACTTTGTTCATTGAACTGTGAAAAGTGCGACAGAAATACAGTGTACAACACTTGGGGGCACATTAGAAAAATCGTTGATATATTAATTTATTTTAGACACCCTTAATAAGTTGTTTTTCCATATATATATATATATATATATATTTAGTACTTCCAAATACTTAGTCTATTAAACACATGAAGTTAAAGTTAGAGGTTAAATGTCAATACTTAGTGTAACGAGTTAGCATTATTTAAACTATTTACACATTAAAAACAAGGAATTTTCACTTATTTGTTCCGAACTGGTGATTTAGCAATTTATGCTGGTTGTGTTGTATATCTACAGAGTGTTTAAAATGAATAAGTAGTTAAATCTTCGTGTTATTAGCTCGTATTCTCGGTATCAGACTAGCATACCGGGTGAGCTAATGGCTAAGCTAACTTAGCATAAACTCACCTCGCCTCTTTCAGACCAGTACGGGTCGAACGAGAGTTTTCCCTTTGGTGAGTTTTTTAAGGCCTCTAGTGTTTCCCATCGTAGGTTTTCGGCGTGCATGTCGACAGAAACATAAACACAACCAAAATCTAAAAAAATGATGACAGCCGGTGGTAAGTTTTGAACGGCCACATGTGGTTACATTGATTACAATCCGACGAGAAACTGAGCCGACGATCTAAGGTTCCGCATTTTAATTCAACTGTCAAGACCCAAAAAAAAAAAAAAAAAAAAAAGAAACACAATACATAAAAAAGGAAAGGAAAAATACAAACTAGAACAAAGTCGTAAACTAAGTTAATTAAATAATTTACAAATTTGCCAGCAAAGGTATTTGTCAAGTCACAAGTGCCTAAAACTATTTTTGCAGCATCCTCCAAATAATTTTTTTCAACACATTATTGTAATATTATCCTCTGAATTTTATATTTTTCCGTCAAAACCTCTTATTTTAATATATTTCATTTTCTGATATTGTAGATGTTCATTACAGATCAGAGTAAATTCAAAGGATATTATATCAAAGCAGAGAAAACTGAAGAAAAAAATGACTTTTTCACCAAAATATATCAGTGACTGAAACATAAAAACAAACCATTTATCAAACTACATGGGTTTCACTGGTGAATCAACGTTGGAGAAGATGTTTCCACATTCACTGGGTCATATCTGATGACGACAAGATGAAAAACTGCATTTTACCTGAATTATTTACATGTATTGATAGGATTAGTGGATCAACATTTTAGATCAGTATTTGCTTTTGGTCACCAGCAGCTGTGTAGATCTTCAGAGGTTAAATAAAATACCAAGACTTTTCTGCTGTTCTAACCATTGAAGACCTAAAGAGCTGCCAGTTCATTCACTCTGCAGCTTTTTATTTAGTACCGCACTGTTTTCACTCATATGTTCAGACTTAAATTCATGGTTTTCATATACAAACAGAAATTAAATGAGCATTTTGTTAGTCACCAAATAAAACTATAAAGATGTCTGATTGCTGTCTAGTGAGAAATAAATGTTTAAATTACATCTTTAAGCAGCTGAATATAGTCTTCAAACATACTGAACTGGATAAAGGTGGAGTTACAAATGTATGGCATGATTATTTCTACACATGCAGAGGTTTTGAGTGAGAGTTTGTGTTTATTAAATCACAACAATTAGTTAAAAAGTCAGATGAAGGAAAATTAAACGGAACTGTGCAGGACGGTGCTTTATTAAAAAGTACATAAATACATTGGAACAGGCTAAAAACGTGAACATTTAATTTACGAAGGACTTTAATTCATTTCACAGACGATATAAAAGACGAATACAGAGACAAAAAATAAACGTTGCGTCGTTGTTTTGTTTGGGAATGGACGGATGCAGATTAAACCAGCTTTAACTGGTGAGTAAAGAGTCGCCGAACACGTTTCCGTACGACGTTTTGAGAAAGTGGACGTAGTTCTGCAGGGAGCGGTTGGTGGAGTCCGACTGCTCCAGTCTGTCCTTCAGGTTCTGTAGCTGCGTCTGGAAACGACGCTCCATCTGTGACACAAACACACACAGCAGTTCATCGACACCTACGACCTAAAGCCCGCGCTTCTTACTGTTAAGAACTACTCTTTTTAAGAATGTATCATTGTAAATACTATGAATAATATTTTCTTTTAGCACTATTTTGGCTTGTTATATGGCTTACGTAACTCGTAACTTGTTTCTTTGTTTAGTTTTTTTGTTTTGACTGTTTTATCTGCCTGTTCTGCTGCCTCTTGGTCAGGTGGTCAAAGGAAATATGACCTGGTTCTCAACTGACCGACCTGGTAAAATAAAATAAAATAAAATAAAATAAACAACACTGAATTATTACTAGACTTCTGTAGGATCGTTCTGTCTGTATTTATTGTTGAATTCAGAGGTTTGTGTCTAGTTTTTGGGTCAGTCCATCTCAGATCACCCAATTAAATGGCATTTTTAAACCTCAACCCCTCTGTTTTTTAATTTTTTTTTATGAAATTTGGTGTACAGGTAATTCAGAGCCAGAAAAGCCAAAATTTCAAATTTTAACTTTACCACAGCCGGACAGGGCACATGTAGGCTCTATATGCACATCTTCTGTACTCTTCATACACTTAATTTACTAGGAATCTGGATGTAAGTCCATGTTCTATCCCAATTTGCTCAAGTATAAAAAAGAAAACCCCTCTGATTTTTTTAAACGTTGTAGTTGACACACAGGGCTACATTTTTCATAACGGTGTCAAAGAGGTCGGGCGTGTCCCACAATGTCAATTTCAAGGTCAAAATATAAATCAAAAGGTCATCCACCTCAAAAGTACCCAAATGTACAAAAGAATGCTGGATTTAGATTCCTCGTGGTCTCCCCTTTACAGAAATACGTTGCTTTATGAAATCGTACCAGTGGTTGCTCAGTTACAGTAATTTGAAATTAGACTGCCACCGCCTTTTTCACCAAAAAGTGAAAAAAATGAAATTGCCATATTTCAAAAAACCATTGGTCCAACTTGAAATTTCATCTTTTCTGGCTATGAATTACCCATACATCAAATTTCATCCAAACTGGAGGAGGTGGGGTTTAACACACTGGGTGAACTGACATGGACGGACTCCTTTCACGGTCCATGTTCTGCCGTTCTAACTGAGGAACTAGTGTTTTTTTGTGATCGACAGCGTCATAACCTCGTCTTTGTTTCGTTGCATTTGGCTCAGTTCCGTTCTGGCTCGGCTCAGCTGACTCTGCAGGTCCAAGGCCTTGGACTGGGACGTTCTCTCTTTGGCCAAGACCCTCTGCATGCCCTCCTCCACCTGCAGGACAAAGGTCAAAGGTGACGAGTTCTAGATTCAGGATTCATACGCATTTTTCAAGGTCAAATTCAAATGCTGCTAATCATCAGATTAACAGCATTAAAATGTTTTCATTTCATAGTTTTCATCATTTTCTGATACACATTTATTAAATACATATTTCTTTGCTTCTAAAGATAAACTCATGGTGTCCATCTGAGTGGACATTTATTGGAAAACCATGAAAAATAGGTTCATTAAAAAAAAAAAAAATCAACTGTATTGTTTTGCCTAAAGAGGAATAAAAACACTCAGGAAAAAAGTCTGGACTAAGGCTCTCATATTTCATGCATGAAAGAGTTAATACTAAATACTAAAGATAAAAAAAACTGTAGAAAAAATCATGGGAAGGAATGCTTCTGGGACCAAAAAGAGTTTGTTCGAGGTACTCTTTGGAAAAGGGGATTCATAAAGTAGATGACAAACTGGGAGAAAACTCCAAGGCACTCTCCTTAAGCATCAAAATGCCTTTATTCTCATGGCACGGTCATATACAGACCTAAAAAAACACTTCAACATCTTTTGGCTTCAAGCCTTCATCAGGAAGTTAAACTAAACAGAAGCCTGGAAAACTGTGGGTTCTTTTAAAGTAGGACCTGACCAAAAGGAACCTGCCACTGAGGCATAAAGATAATGCAGAGGGTGTGCACATGTAAAACAGCCAGCAGATGGCGTCACTACAGGTCAAAAGGCCACCAAAGAAAAACACAAACCTCCAGAAATATTTACAAATATATACATGACAAAGATGAATAAAGAACAGTGCAAAATCACATATCCCTGTTTAAATAGGATAAAAACGATGTGAAGCCTTTAAAACCAGAAAATAAACAGTTCTTTACAGAAATACAGAAAAATCCAACTCTTCGTTTAAGGCCAGGGGGTATGGTGGCTTGTAGTTTAAAAAACAGTAGGTTTAATAGATATAAAGGAAAATGACGACAGTAAAAGTCACATGACAGAAAAAAAAGATAAATTAAAAGGAGGTAAGAGTTGATAAACGACCAGAACTGAAAGGACACAAAGGAAAACCAAGAAAAAAGAATCAGATTAAGAACAAAAACCTACTGACTTTAACAAGAACAGATAAATATTAAAGGCCGCAGGAAAAAAATCTTGACTTAAGCAAAAAAAAATCTGCCAATGGAACGAGTGAAAATGATCATGGTCAGATTTCTTGAAATCAGATTTTCCAGATCTATTGTCTATAAATCAGTTCTTATATCTCACTGAAAAGTTCCTCTTCAGGTGATTCTATCTGACTTTAAGCATGATGAGATATTTGGACTAGAAATGAGACAAATACACTTGGTCAGAGTTAGATTTCCGTGGCTCCGCCCACAGGACTGGCCTTGTGTTTTCTACGTGTGTGTTTCCTTCGGACCTGTCTGTTCGCGTCCTCCAGACTCTGCTGCAGCTGTCTGGACACCACGCTGCATTCGAGGGTCTTCTCCTCCAGCTGCTGCTGAAGTTTACAGCTGTTGGCTTCTGTCATGGTCACAGCCTGAGTCAGCTCTTTGTTTTCGGCCTTTACGTCCTCCAGCCTCCTATAAAAACAGAACAAAAAAACCCAAAAAAACAACAGCAGCTTGTAAAATGCACGTGAGCTCATCATTAAGAGGTCGGTTCATGTTGTCGTCACCTTTCGAGTTGTTGAACTTTTTTGTTGAGGCTGTTGTTCTCCTCCTGCAGCAGCAGGTTCTTCTGCTGAAATATCTCCAGCTGAGCGCCTTGCTGTTCCACCTGCACAGAAATAATAATTAGATGAATTTCAGTCTCTAAAGTAACTGTGTGTGATTACTGATAAACGATGCTTTGCTGGAACGTACATAGCTGAACCGCTGCTGAAGAGGCTTCAAACTCAAATATTGTTCAAAAGAAAAAATAAAAGTTCGGCGCTGAAATAGCTCAGAACATAAGAAAAGTGCTCGAGTAAAAATTAAAGTTGAAGCTGAAGTAGCTTAAAGCAGAAATATTGTTTCAGTGAAAAGTTACAGATGACAGAGGAGCTGAAATGGCTGAAAAGGCTGAGCTGAAGCTGTGCTGGAACAGCTGAACCACTGCAGAACTGTTCGTGAATTTAGCTGAAAAGGCTTAAAACTCAAATACTGTTAAAGCGAAAGAATAAAAGTTCAATGAGGAGCTGAAATAGCTTAGAAAGTAGAAAACGTGTTAAAGTAGAAAATTCCTTCAGCAGGTTCTCCTCCTCCTTTTTCAGGTATTTTGCTCATTTTCTCCTCACTTTACAAATATTTGTTGACTTTCATGCCATATTTCAAGGTTCTTTGGTTCCTTTTTTTTCCTAATTTGTCTAGTATTTTTCTCATTTTATTCTCATTTTACAAGTTTTTGTCCATTTTTTCCTATGAATAATTGAAGTAAAACTGCATTTTACCTCTAATTATTGACATGTATTGATAGGATTAGTGGATCAACAGCAGTTTATCAGAGGATGGTTTTGATCGCTGGTCGAAGTTTTGGGTCTTTATGGGTTAAACTTTTCTTGATGGATTGAGGAAAGTTTCAAGGGTCAAGGACTGGTTTTGTTCAGACAGAGTTCATTAAATCTCACATCATTTGATTAAAAAACTAAAAACGGACTCATGCAGAATCAGCTGTTCCCTGGCTGTGCTTGTTCTTGCCTTGTGTCTGACTTCCGACAGGGCGGCGCTGTTCTCCAGGCTCCTCCTCTCGTATCCTTGCGCCTCCTGCTGGGCGTCTCGGAGCTGCTGCTCGGTCCTCCTCAGTCTGTCCGGCAGCGTCTCCAGCTCCCGGATCCGGCCCAGCAGCTCCCTCCTCAGCTGCTCCTTCTCCAGCTCCAGGCTCACCTTCAGGTCCCGCGCCTCCTTCTGCGTCTCCTCCAGCTTCAGACAGAACTCCTCCGCCTCCAGACGAGCCTGTCGGACCTGCGCAGGGGGAGGGGCCGGGGTCCGACAACCATCATCTACCCTGATCCATGTCATTATTACAGTTTTATTGAGTCTCTAGTTTCCATTCTGTCCACATTCTCACTTAAAAACACTTACAAAATGTCTTATCCTTCCAGTATCCAGGTGAGCATATTATGCACACTCTGCACTTCAGGTTATTAAAGGTCATATTATTTTTCAAAATTTGTTTTAGGTCAGAATTTAAAAGTTGTTCATTTTTGAATAATCTTTTAAATTCTGACCCAGCAACTAAAGTTAGTACCCGTCAAAGTGAGTAAAAAAAAAAATGCACGACACGTTTTAGCATTTAACATTTGACCTACAACAAAAAATATACACTTTTTTTTTCATAGTTTGTTTTTAAGTTTTAATTTGTAGTTCATCAACTTGAGCCACAAACAAATATTTGGGTGCTTTGATAAAACTGGGTTTATTTAGTATCTGTCACTGTTCCATCTGTTTAGACCCAATAATTAAAGGTAAATGTAGACATATTTC
>JAPQRP010000030.1:3963594-3976623 GCA_037367295.1 Apogon hyalosoma | reverse complement strand
CACTCTCCCCAGAACCAACAGACTCCTGCCCCTCCCCAGCTTACCCCACCCCCCCTCCCCCTGAACATTACAAGTCAAAGGAATGAGCTGGTACTTGTTAAACCACATAGGGGAAAAATAACAGTTTTTTTAAGGGATCAATGCCCCAACTGAAAAGAAAGGGAGTTTCTTTTCTCTCGAGGTCTGCTAGCACTAGGTCACTACACCATGGCTTTAGTCAAATTTACCACACAACCTTTAACAGAAGGAATTCTGCACCAGTTGTCTTCAAATTCTACTCAGGATGCCGTGCTGATTCTATTTTTATACTTTTATTATTTTTTGAGATGATTTTTTTTATTTTTTTCTTCAGGGATGGTACTCACAATTCAGGGCAAAGGGCCAACGGCCTTAAGATGAGTCAAGGAAAACAAAACATGGCACCAACAGGTGAAGAGGCTTCAGAATGGAGAATGAAGCACACGTAAAAAAAGAAAAAAAAAAAAAGAAACAAAAAGTAAAAAATAAAATTAAAACCTTTGCTCCCGAACATGAGTGGAAAAACCAAACAGGGAATAGAAGGTAGAGGGTATGGGTAGATGATGATGTTATTTCTTAGTCGTCTTCTCCCTCATCATCCTGGAAAATAAAACAAACAAACAAACAAACAGGCCAGTAAGTTTTAACGTCTACATGTATTATCCTTACAGGATAAAACGAAATAGAACAGCAGAGTAAGTGTGTAAGTGTGTAATAACACATGTAACCATGAAACATACAAAGGTTTAGCCAAGTACAAGACGCAATATACAAATACATAAAACCTATGAAATATGTGTAGAGAAAGATTTAAATTTGAACTTCGAATCGGTTGTGGAAGTATTTCACATTTGGGGTATCCTACATATCCAGGTACAGGAGTCATGTTACCTCTCCATCTTCTCCATCATCCTCCTCATCCTCTTCTCCATCTTCATCACCTTCCTCGTCTATGTCCTCCAGACCCTCCTCGTCTTCCTCGTCATCCTCACCTTCGCCCTCTTCATCATCCATATCAGGGACCTGCAGATCAGAATCGGCACTCGTTTATCTTTCACTTCCAAAACAGAAGAAGCAGCGTGTGCAGCTTTTAGTGGATATACAATGGGAAAATCACCACAAGAATCAATGTAACATAAAGGTTGTGGAAACTGGGCCTTAAATGCAGCATTCCATTAGTTAACGTGAACATACCAGGTAGTACTGCAGAGGGTTAGGCCAGATGTCATCCTTGATGACCTCCCCGAGCTCATCAGCACCGGCATCAGCGTGATCAGTGAACCAAGTGAAGAAGCTCTCTGGCTCTTCATGTTGCCTCTTCCTTCCTGCTTTGTTCTGTGTCTGGCTGGAGCGCTTGGTCAGGTCCTAAAAACATGAAAAAAAGTGTCAAATCTATATGAGAAGGTACCAAAGACAGAGGAAGGCAACAATGTTGTGTTAAAAAAAAAAAAAATACAGACCTTTCCTGATTTCCATTTGATTTCTGTCGACTTTGAAGATGGGTCTCCGCTCTCATTCAGATGGAACTCTTTGGAAAGTACTTTGTTTTCGAAGTACGGATTTTCATCGAAATACTGAGGCACAAAATACAATCAGATAAGAACACAAGAGACTACGTGTGTCCTGATGACTGTTTCGGCGAACCATACTTACAAAATCTATTCTGTAGCCTGACTTGATGTCTTCAAACTCTGTCACCTCCACTCGGCTCAGGTAATGAAGTGCTTCTTCATCTTCCTCCCCCAGTAGGGCAGATACTGCAGGAAAAATGTGTTAAGACACTATTAACCACAGGATACAGTGTGGTTAAAATGTAATTGGCTGACTTTGATGAAATGATTACCTTGTGGATGGTTGACAAATGTGGTGACCCAGAAATTGGGGATTTTGGCGATCAGTTCTGACCTCTTCTGAAAGAATGGCTGACGAAGTTTGTTGTATTTCTGTTCTACTTTGAGGATCTCCTCACTGGCTTGCTCGTTCAACCTGAGGCACAGAATATATTCTATTATATTACTTCTTTACATTTAGTTACAGACATCATATATCATTCACATAGTCATGTATTTTATTCATGGATGAGCTTGTCAAAACAGTACCAGAGGATTGAGATTTTACAAGGTTACGCATCACCATAAATGACAGCAGTTGATTTCATTAGTTAGTTCCTCTTCCTGATAAAGATGTGCTTGTCATTTGTTTTTTTCTAATGACATAAACTGTTCCAACAAGCATAATTTACTTCAACTTGGCAGACTGCATTACCTGTCGATTTCATTTTGAACTTCGTCAATGTGTTCAATAGCTTCTTGCTGCTCTTTCTCTGCAGAAAGGAAAAAAACAAAAAACAAAACAAACGTTACAAAATGTCATGTTAAATAACCGACATGCAAATTAACTGGTAATAATGACAATACACATTATATTTACAACAGCAGACATACTATCAGTGAGTTGTTGTGAAATTACCAAAAAAGTAGATACACATGTACCACTTAGTAATGTTATGCGCTCGTGGAAGATACAGTGAAACAGACAATTAACCCATCGTTAATCCAGTGAGTAGTGGTGGGATATACCTATTTACAACACTCATATACATGCATTTCAGTTATTTACATTTTATGCTCCTGTTTAGATCTGCTCCACTATATCTCATGCAAATATTTCGGCCGTTTATTATAGAAGACAGTTGTCTCACAGTTTCGAACAGTATATGTACATATCTAATGATTTTTGTTTAATTAAATTATAAAACGTATGATGCATGTATTATATAGATGGGCAAATATGAGTCCTGTTAAATAACACATGAAATAAATGTGGATAAAAACATTTAAGAAAAAAAATCTAATCCCAAATAGTTTCAATTAATACACAATACACACGTGGCTGGTAGAAAACGTGTTTCTATTTTTGTTCAGTCTCATGTTAGCCATTCTGAAAATGTACTTATAGTAATAAGGATATTTAAATCCTAAAAGACCTTTAAACACAAGTAAAAACAGCGTTACACAATATTAAAACACGCGTTACGAGGAAGTATCCTGCATTCCCTTAATTATGTACAAAGTACAACCATAAAAGTAATGGTTGGTTGATTTGAACTATCACAAAACGAGTTGGAGGAGAAACTGAAGTTACCAAATCAGAGTAGTAGCGTATAAAAGTACAGTATTCGTCTTGGCGAACAAAAATACAAAGCATCAGAAAATGGAAATACCCTCAGATGTGTGCAGTACTCCAGTAAATGTATTTAATCGCGGGTTATGAGTCAGATTGAATACGGTCTTCTCCGGAGGTGAAGGTATAGTGAAGGGCCAATCGCAAGACATCTCGCGGCTCAGACACTCACCGTTTCCTGCCGGCTGCTACCGACAAGGCCGCGTGGTTTAAATGTGGGACACAGTGAGAGAGCCGCGATAACGTGAGAGACCGAGCGGGGACAGATGCCAGACTACACCACCTGGACGTCCAACCGCTCTCCGCCCGGCCCAGTCCGCCAATAAACCACAATTATAATCACCCGTTTGACCGAGAGCGGGGGTGGTAGATTTAAATGCACATCGGCAAGTAACAAAACATAACGTCGTCAGCTAGCGTTAGGTAACATTACAACAACAACACTGCCTGGCTAGCTGCTAGCAAGCAAAAGAAACGGGCAACTTTCTCAGTAAATAACCGCCGTATTAATAAACAAATCATCTGCTTTGAGGTAATGCCCCGACAGCACACTTCACGATTGTTCTGCAGCATCGCATACCGCCACTTACTCGGCAGCCATCGACACAACTGGCCACGCTGATAAAGCTAAATGAACTAGCTAACATGGCCTCTCCGCACCGGTCTGAACTGAACAACAGCGGGCAGGAATAGCGGTATGCTAATAAACGCGTTAGCTGGTGCGCTAGCCGCCGTTAGCGAAATGGGAATACACGCAACAACCGCTGTGCTTAACCGAAAAGCGGCTCCGGGGACGAAAAGTAGAGCAATACGCACAATAATAACTAACAATATTGCATCCTGTGGCAAAGCACGTTATGTTAGAGAAGAAAGTGAAAATGGCGGTGAACAGTACAGGAGGCCGCCATTCCCCTTCTTACCGGAGGTTTCGTCCGCTCCGTCATGGTTCGAGTTCAGCTCCTTTTTACTCACTTTTGCCGCCGAGGCCGACATGTTTTCGCAAGCTGGGGTAACTTACAGACGTCTGAGAGAATAGCTGGTAGCTTTGAATGTGGTTTCTCCCTGAACAGGAGAGCGTTAATTCGGCGTAAAGTTCAGCGTGCAGAAGCCAACAACGTGCTGCTCTCCACACAATGTAGCTGCCGATGAGCGAGGAAGTCACAGCAACCGCCGCTCACGCGCTCCTTTCATTACGAACGCGCCTCGGCGACTGGAGCTGAAGCGAGCTCCGCCTCTCAAAGTAGGTCTCACTACTCGGCTCCAGTTTGCCTATTTACTAATGGCCCTTTTTTAAAAATCAAACACGAATTCAACAAAATCCTCCCACAGTTACTTATATCACCCCTTGAAACAATTTATAATTACTCTAGGCCAAAAACACGCCTTTATTTGGACCGGGACAAACCTTCAGCTCGGCCGACTCGCACTTGCGCACTTTAAAAAAAGATGCTGAAGCAGCTAGGTGCCTAATCGCTAATTAGCCTGTCAGACGTAATTCCACCAAGTCTGTTAGCGGTTAAACGTCATATTTTAGGTAAGAAAACGGCGCTTGGAAGCACTTTATGCAGCCGTCGAAAACGTCTACATTGTTTACATCAAGCTAATGACGAAAACCGCTACAGACCTGTTATAGCCTCATTACTACGCTCCCATTGGCTGATTCACTCATGCCTCTGCTTAAAATCACACCTAAATTCAGTCAATCCGCTCTCGTTGCTTACATTATCCCCTTCAAGTGGTTTAAAATTAGTCGAGACTGACTGAGAATGCGTTTATTCATTTAACCTTCAGTTCTACCCACTCGCAGTGGCGCACTTTGACAGAGATGCTTCAGTCGGAGCCTGTTCTGGTGGTTCATGCTAATTAGCATGACAGTTTGACCCTGTGTTCATTTTAGCTCAGACAGTAACGGATAAAAAGGCACTTTATGCACTCAGCAACTGAACACAGAAGCCTAAAACCTTTATGATAGTTGGATGCTTCCTGAGAAAAGAAGACACTTCATCTCTGCCTGTAAATCACAGTACTTGCATTAATTGAATTTTCTCACAATTATGTAATGATCTACAAGGTGAAAGGCATGGAGCTGGCATGTCTCCTTGACTGCAGACTGAATTCACAGTAAAACTCCTTGGTCCTTCCACCAGCAGCTGCTCTTATTATGTATCCCACCCCCTGTTAACAGCCATCAGTGTGGCTCTATGTCCCTCACACCCCCTTCTTGTCAAAGCAGGTTAAACAAATCTCCTAAACACTGCAGGCTTGTTTCTGTCTTGTCCCAAAAGGAGCAGCAGTAGCAGCAGCTCTGTGGTGTTTGTCTTTTGGTTGGTGACAGCAGGGAACATGTGGTCAT
This sequence comes from Apogon hyalosoma, assembly GCA_037367295.1. Classification (NCBI taxonomy): domain Eukaryota; kingdom Metazoa; phylum Chordata; class Actinopteri; order Kurtiformes; family Apogonidae; genus Apogon; species Apogon hyalosoma. The sequence continues at coordinate 3,971,069 of JAPQRP010000030.1, read as the reverse complement.
GAAACGGCCAATGCCGAGCCCAGAGCTGGTGATCAGCACTGTCAGAGCAGCAGCAGCAGCAGCAGCAGAGCTGGCAGCGGAGAGAAGAACTCTGCCTTCCCCCCTGCAGAAAGCTTCCCCTCAAAGACACGGAGAGAGAGAGATTTGGTTACAGGAGCGGAGGATGAGGATGCAGCGGGAAGGGGACGTTGCAGAGGAGGCTGCAGGGAGGTGAAAACAAACAGGAGGACAGGCTGCGTGAGCCAGGTCTCAAGATGTAGGAGCTGCATCAGAGGAGCCCTCTGCACGCACATAACATCACAGGACTTGTTGTGTTTCAAGGATAGTGAAGGTGGAGAGGCGCAACGTGAGAAGTCCCCCCTCCACCTCCAAAGAGGATGACAAATTAGTCTTAATTCAGCCAGGAGCGAGAGCATCACCCTGAGGTTAGTGAAGTGCAAAGTCATACTGTTCTTGAACACGTTGTTCTGTTTCTTTGACACTTGTTTTGACCTGCTCTAGCAGCCCAGAGCTGTTATTGGTCATTTCCTCACATACAGTCACTTTTTTGAGTTTGTTGTTATTATTTGTTTTTGTGTGTGAATGTGCTTCCATTTGACCTGTCAGTAGTGATGAAGTGCTGCTTGTTTTCTCTTGATGTGATGTTGTTATCCAGGATCAGATGTTGTCCACAGCTCAGCAGATGCTGCAGGATAGCCGCTCCAAGATTGAGCTGATCCGACTGCAGATTATCAAAGTCACCCAGGCTGGCAGCAGCAGTAGCAGCGGCGGCGGCGGCGATGTTGGCAGTGTTGGTGATGCTGGCGGAAATCCTGACAGCTCCACTCATGGAGGTCAGACACCTGGAGTCCCTCAGAGGGCCACGAGAAGAGGCACTAGATATCAAGAGCAGCTGTTAAATGCACATGAAGCAAAATTTCTTTGAAAAATAATTGATATTCAATGCCCGTGAGAGTAAATTACCTGGAAACAGGCATGAAATGCTCAATTAAAGTCATCAGAGAGAAACATCAAAACATCTCTGACACCATTTATTAGTTACAAATTTATTAAACACTGACAAATAAAGACTTGCTCATTGAACCAGAAATCTATCAAAAACAAGAAAGTAAAAACTTGTTAGACTAATATCTGGAATTTTAAAAAAAGTCTCCTTGTTTATTTAATCTCCAAAGCTGAAGCCTGAGACTGATTTGAAGGGATCAGGCTGCAAATTAAGTTTTTAAACTGAGCATTTTGTTAATTACTTCTGTGAGTGACAGATTTGTATTAATTGCTCTGTGTAATTGTTGCTGACATGCAGTTAACACCATTTTTCCACTTCTACTCCTGATGTATTCAGTCTATCAGCTCCTTTTATTGTGACAGCACTAGTTTGTGTCTTGTCGACAAAGATGTAACACAACAGGACGTCTCTTTTTGTGATTATGATTTTCTTTACTTGTTTTTACTCTTTTGAACCATTTTCAGTTTTCTTAAATGTAACATTTAGAATTGTTTCTGCTTTTTGCAGAGAGAACTTTCTAACACCAAAGATAAAAATAATTGTTATTGAGGATTTTATTTCTGAAGGATTAACTTAAATAACCAATGGCATATGTTTGCACCGGATTTCCTCTAAACAGGTGAAGGTGTTACTGCTATAGAAACCAGAGCCGTTCCATAGTCTGTTCGCACTGAGGAGTTTTACTGGACCAAAACTATTTCCTGCAAAACCAAACAAATAAGCCTGTGTTTTTGGCTTGAAAATGGTCACATAGACTGAGCAGCAGCAGCAGCTTTATTTCACGAATATCTGAACTGGTATCAAAACCCCAGATTGGTTGAACCATGCGTCCTGCCAACTGTCATCTTTGTGGGTGTTATTTGTATAATCCGGAAATAAAACCACTCTGGCAGCATTAATATAGACAGAGAGTGAACGTGACATTTCATTCTGAACCGGGCACAGATGTGTGTTTGTATATGAGTAACAACACAAACACTAGCGCCTACAAATGGACTCCTGGCTCAAAAGCAAGAGTGTGAAATTGGAGTCGGTAATTCTTTACCTGGTTTCCTCAGCTCATATTTCCTTTCCCTGACCCATGACCTCCTTTCCTCACAATTGATTCCTTATAACATTAACATCTGCAGCGACTCGTTGTCTTCTCTGCTGCTGCAGGCTGTTTAATGGCCTTTGTGCTCATATACCACTGAAAAAGTAGATAATAAATCCAGTTTTTCTCTGTTGCTTTGGCACGATTCTCAGCTGATGACAAGGCACTGTTTCACAGAAGGGTTTCTGTTTTTTTTAAACAAATTGCAAATGTTTTAGCACATTTATGCAAGTAAGACAGCCAACAATTTGTGAAGTTAGCAGCTGATCAAGGCTAACTATTATGAATTATGACAGTTATAGTTTAACATTTGTGCTAGTTTTTATTTGTAAGAATTTTTCATTATTAATAATAATAATAATAATAATACAGAATAACTGTTTTTACTATTTTTAATGAACCTGCTGAACAAGCATAGCTCATTTTCAGTGGGATCATTCTTTGTATAGATTAAGAAAACAACCAGTCTCTGTCTTTTTTCGGATATTCTTGTTCAGGAACTCAGTTTTAACATTTATGCTCACTTTTTATTTATAGAATACTCATGAAAGTTAATGAATAAAAATCTAGTTTTGTAAGGACTGAGGAGAGCCTTTAAATAAAATGTTTTTAAAAAGTCTGCCTGGATTTATGCAGAGTTAAGTGAATAAACCTTATAATAGTATTGGTTTTCTGACAAGAAATATGGTCAACGCTTCTTTATTTTCTTGTTTACAACATTTTTTGACCAGGGTCTCTTAACTCTTGGAAATAAAATATTATTATTAATGCGCAATCCAAACTAATGCATTTTACACCACCATATTTCTAGCTAAGCTAAACAACAGGTGAGTGTTTTTCCATCTGGTCATTTTTATCTAGTCTTTAAGGGCCCTCATACATTTCAGATAAGTGTCAGCTAAATGCCAGACATAAAAAAAAATTTAACATTAAGACCTTTGCCTGGAGCACGGTGACATTTTACAGAAAGTGGGCTCGCTTCAGCTTTATAAATATTGATTGCAGGAATGAAAAGAGTTTCAGCAGGGATGTATAGCTGTGCTGAGATGGGTTAAAGTGCTTTTACAACCTCTGTCTCCCTCCCTGGCAGGGTTCTGTCCACCTGCCGTCTGTCCGGCAGACGCCCGCTTGGCGGAGTTGAAACATTACATGCAGAGAGAGTCAGACGCGGTGGTGTTGGCCAGAGATGTGGTGAAGCAGCTGGAGGGAATCTCATCACTGGACCAGAAGGCGCTGATTGAGGTCAAGTACAGTAAAATGACCCATACGATCTATAGAAATATTGTTGTGACAGTCAAGTCAATATGTCAAAGTGTAATAGCTCTGATGACCACTAGATGCTGCTCCACAAACCCATGGAACTGGACTTCTTTCAAAAAATACCAAGTTAGTATTTTTTTTCAGGACTCATTCTGGTCTGCATTGTTTTATTTAGACCAGGGGTGTCAAACATATGGCCCGGGGGCCAAAACCAGCCTGCCAAAGGGCCCAATCCGGCCCTTGGGTTGATTTTGCAAAATGTAAAAATTATACTGAGGATGTTAAAAATCAAGGGTATAGAACTCATTTTAGTTCAGGTTCCACATACAAACCAATATGGGCTCAAGTGGGTCAGACCAATAAAATACTATCATAATAACATACAAATTATGACAACTCCACATTTTTATTTGTTTTAATGTGAAACATTGCAAAAGTAAAATGTCATTATGGAAATGTTACATTTACAAACTCTCCTTTCAAAAAAGTCTGAATAACATGAAAAACCTGAAATTTTGTTAGAAAAGTGCAACTTTAACAAAGTTATACCTCTTACTAAGTGCTTTTGCAGAGCCACTGTGACGTGTGAGTTGGAATGCACGCGAGAAAATGCTCAGATGAGGCATAATATTGTTTTTACAAAATTTCACATAGTACACGGTTGCTCGGGTTCACATGTATTTGTAAAAGAATAGTTTGTAATTATGTAATATAATTTTTCTTTTTTGTACCAAAACAAAAACGTACATTTGTAGTTGACATTATTAATTGGTTTTTATTTTCCAGGTCCGGCCCACTCAGGATCTAATTGGTTTGTATGTGGAACCTGAACTAATATGAGTTTGACATCCCTGAGTTAGACATCACTCTAATAGGTGATGAAACCCATCTGTAAACTTCTCAGAAGCTTTGACATCTTACAAGTCAGGCTTTGATTGACAGCTTACTCACATATTGAGACTTTCAGCGTTTCGATGTATTCAATAAAACACATTTTTCCCTGACAGACAGCCCCACTGTTAGTGAGGGTAATAGTTTACATTAACAAGACTGTAAAATGACTTTGTTAGGCAGTGCTTAATGAAGTTTACATCAAGTTAGCATTTAGCATTATCCCACGATGACCATTCCTCTGTAGCTTTGCTCCTTTTGTCCAAATATGGTCACTTCCATCTCTAAAACACCAATATCCTCCTGAGACCCAGGAAAGTAAATGTTTTGCCTTTTTCTTTTTTACATTAAATTATTGTCTTGATTGGGTAAAAGTATAATGCAACAGTTTTTCAGATACATTTTTTATTTAAAAAAATATTTTTTTTGTCCTTTGGTAAATGGAGTGAACTTATATAGCGCATTTTCATGCACCTTTGTGGTGCCCAAAGCGCTTTACATGTTCCTCACATTCACCCATTCTCACACACACCAGTAGGCAGCTGCTGCCAGACCCACTGGGCCCAAGGACACTTCGACATGTGAACAGTTGGAGCCCGGATTCGAACCACCAATCCTTTGGTCATTGAACAAGCCACTCTACCAACTGAGCCACAGCCACCCCAATTTTTTCTAAGTAAAGCTGTGAAACTCTTGTCCCCTACAGAGGACAAAAATGCATTGCTGGGTCTCAGGAGGATATGGCGATGACCAAATTGGAAACTACTGGGACTAAAACAACAGTTCAGAATTAAGCAAAAAAATCTTGAATTGAGCAAAAAAAACATCTGCCAATGGAACAAGTGAAAATTATGTTGGTAAGATTTGTTGAAATCAGATTTTCCAGATCTATTGTCTAAAAATAAGTTCTTATATCTCACTGAAAAGTTCCTCTGTAGGTGATTCTGTCTTATTTTCAGTGTGATGAGATATTTGGACTAGAAATGAGACAAATATACTTGGTAAGATTTAGATTTTTGCAGTGTAAATAATAGTTCTAGTGTCCCTGTACGTCAGCATCTGTTCTATCTGAATCAATCCCCAGTTGAATGTGTGAGGTTCTGTCAGGTTCTGTTCTATGTTCCAGTCCTGTGGTCTGGATGCAGATCAGTCTAACAATAGAAGTGGGCGGGACTTTCACTGGAGGAGAACTCAACTAATTCAATCAAAGTCCATATATGACTTCTATCAGTGACCAGTAGAACTAGATTGATATCTGGAACCATTTCCATGTTATAAACCATTAAAATATGGACCATTAGCAGGAAAGGGACATTTATAATATTTTTAAAAATTGTCAAAAATTTTAAAACAATTTCTCAAAACTGTGAACAAAGTTTGTAGACATTGTCCAAAAGAAGATACATATAAAATTTGAAATGAATCCGACCAGTAGTTCCAGAGAAGATGTTTGAAGAAATTGCTGGTGAAGATGACGATGACGAAGAGTACGCCGGACTCACACCTTCACAATAACTCGTGGCCTGAGCTAAAAGAAATCTGATATGGGTCACATTTGGAAAAAGCCACTTTTACCTTCAGTGTGACATTTAGAGCTGAACCTAACAGATATTTTCTCTAACAGTTAATCTGCTGATTGTGTAGAAACATCAGGAAAAAGCTCAAACGCCAGCGTGCAGTGAACCAAAGCCTCTGCTCATGTGTGACACGGTGCTCCCTTCAGGCTCAGTCCCGGCTGCAGGAATCCTCCCAGAAGCTGGATCTTCTACGTCAGTCTCTGGAGAAACACCTGAAGGAAAAGAGTCATGAGCCTGAGGAGCCTTCAGCTGAAGCCCCCTCCCCCCAGAACCCCAGACCGGAGGGCCCCCTGTCCACGTCCACGTCCATCCTCTCCATCAGACCGGCCTCCTTAACAGGTAGGACTGCAGACTGGATGTGTTTACTCTGTGTTTCACATTAACCCTTAGATGGACGAGTGTCTGGACCCTCCACTCGAACATAAATGGGTCAAAATGACCTGTGTTGAAATCAGTGTGTTTTTAGGACACTTTTGTAATTTTGTCATGTTAAAATAATCATTTGTATGACATTTTAATTCACAAAAGGATGATTTCATGCTTGAAATATTTTTCTTTCTTTTTTTTTTTCCACATTTTTTAACAATTTAAAACATTTTTTTTAATATTTTGAAAATTTGAAAAGCAAATTCTACTCTATATATTATATAATACATAGTATATAACAGTAAGAGAACAATGTCAACATCCATTTAGTGAGTGAATCCTTGGTTTTTGCTGTTGAATGAATCAAATTTTCAAATGTATATGAGCTATCGTGCAAGCAAAGAAAGCCATACTGGTCCAGTGGGTTGGAGAAGACCCCCTTCCACTCCTGTGTGGAAACCACTGATCTCAGAAGTTGTGATACTGGTAAAACTAGAACACCATATTAATAAAAGGACTCATATTTTCCTGCAGAAATGGAGGAAGCCACTGGAACTCTTGGGAGTGCACTATAATTTGGACGTAAATACATAACATGATGGATATCCATCACTTTTTGTTTTGCTTTCTCTGCTTGTCTTCCTTTTTACTTTGATTGTAAAGAGGTAACATTCTTGATTCACATACTTATACGTTTTATTTTACTATACGATATGAGCTATTGTGCAAACATTAAGTACCTCAGTGTGCTAGTGATGCTGCACAAGCATATATCACATAAACCAGTCTTGTAGCATCATTGTAATTTAAATTTTTATCGACTGTTTGTATGTTTGTTTGTTTGTTGTTTGTAAAGTTCTATAAAACTTGAAAAACTAGAAGTTTTTAAAAAATTCTTTTTTTAAAAGGTTCAGATGTAGTTCCAGTGTAAATGAATGGGGGTCATTTAGACCCACCTATGGAAGGTTGGAGTAGTAAAACAAAAACTATAATTAGATAAAACCTATAAAAGGTAAGTTAAAAATTTAAATGGCATGATGTCAGTAACATGTTTTATGAGGAATACCAGCAATATGAAATAACAACTTTTCATTACAAAGATAAAACAATAAAACAACCTCAGCGGGTCATTTTGACCCACTTATCGTTAGCCTCATAGCATAATTACTTAACTCATACACAAATGGACAATAGTCTGTGGACATGTTGAATTCAGGTGTTTCTTTTCTAACAGGGGTCTGGGATAAAAACAATAAAGACTAATGTCAGAATAGAGTTTATA
>JAPQRP010000030.1:3948603-3959607 GCA_037367295.1 Apogon hyalosoma | reverse complement strand
GAGCAGCTGGAGGGTTCCCATTCAAACTGGAGGAACTATTAGGGTCCAAATACACAAAGACAGGAACCACAGACTCAACAGTGGAGTTAGATCAATATGAGCCCTTTAAATAATTGCCTATTTTGGAAACATCATGATGCAGCAGTTTTTTCAGAAGCATTTTAAATTTTTATGTGGACAGTTTTGTTTTGTTTTGGGTTTTTTTGTATAAAGCTATGAAACCTACAGTTGGATCTTCGAAGATTAACTTTATCAGATCACAGATCAGTCCAAACTCTAAAATTCAGATGATCCTTTTGTTCATTGTAGTGCTGAGGGTCTACAGACACTGCCCCCATGTGGTTTGGAGAACATTGCCTTTAGAACCCTTTGGACAGTGAGCTTCAACTATGTGTCGACAAATGTGGACGTCCTGCATGAAAGGGTTAATAAAGAAGAAGAATGTGACTGATCTGACACCATCACAGAGGTGCCTGATATGATTTCATTTGTTGTTGGTTTTCATTCAGTGTTTGTTTGTGTCCCGTTGCAGAGGTCAGCGCTGTCCTCCGTCTGGACAGCAGAGTGGTGGGGCGGACTCACTGGGCAGCCGTCGGAAAACTGACCTGGGATCAGACCTTCTGCATCCAGCTGGAGCGGGTGAGCCCGGCTACAGCAGACCTCCATCTGAGTGTCTGTCCACATTAAACCAACTGAAATCACTCCTTTTTCAGTCGGGAAACAACTGAACTCTGCCTCATGCATGTGTTTTAATGCAGGGCGGGGACGGTCACAGCACCGCTGACATTTTATTCAATTACTCCGAGACTTTTTACACCAGACCAATGCAAATTTAATTCAATAAACTCTCATCCTTCAGCTTTTAAATGTGAAGAGAAGAACTGATCCTGCCTGTGATCCACACCTTGATATTACTCTGTATTAAAAAAAGGTGATTTATTTCGAAACACAGTTCTGTGGATCCAGAAAGAAACAGGATCAAAGAAGAAATGTCCTGCTTGGATATCGAGTGGACACTCAACAGCACAATAAGCTTTAACCCTCTGGTATCTGTATGAGCATATTATGCACACTTTGCACTTCATGTTATTAAAGATCATATTATTTTTCATAATTTGTTTTAGGTCGGAATTCAAAAGTTGTTCAATTTTGCATGATTTTTAAATTTCTAACCCATCCACAAAACTCATCCCATTGTAAACAGTGTTAAATTCCTACACTAACACCCTGCGACCGAGTACAAAATACACACTGACACATTTAGCATTCAACATTTGACCTCGAACCAAAAATAATAATGGATATTGTTGTTTGTTGCTGTTAACTGTGAAATTTCCCCACAGTGGGATAAATAAAGTCCTATCTTATCTTATCTTATCTTATCTTATCTTAGCTTAATTTAGCTTATCTTACCTTATCTTATTGGACCCAGTTCTTCTCAGTGGACAGCAGGGGGAGCTGTTGTACAGGAGGTTCTATCTACACCGGTGGTGTTGTTGTAGTTCTGTGTTTGACCAGCAGGTGGCCATAAAGTTGTTCAGGTCAAATATCATCTATATCCTCCTGAGACCTAGGAAAGTAAAGGTTTTGGCTTTTTTACATCAAATAATTGTCTTGATTGGAAACACCATGATGTTACAGTTGTTCTTTTGGATACATTTTTATGGAATGCCCTTTGCAGTGGAGAGTGTTTTTGTTCTGTTTTTTAAGTAAAGCTGTGAAACTCTTCTCCCTTGTAGAGGATAAAAACACATTGCTGGGTATCCAGAGGATATAACAGTAAAATGTTTTATCATGCATTGATGGAGGTTTATGACGTATGAACTGGTGTGTATGAAACTGAAAACAGGTGGAAGTGGTCACGAGACAGCCTTAAAACAAGAAAAAAAAGAGACTACAGTGATGGAATAAAATCTAGCTGTCGAAATACGAAGGCCTTCATTAGAGAACCGTTTGTACTCACATGGTTCTGTGTCTGCTGACAGTCTCGAGAGCTGGAGGTGGCAGTTTTCTGGCGGGCTCAGAGCGCCATATGTGCGGTGAAGTTCCTGCGACTGGAGGAGATGATGGACAACCCCAACCTCAGTCAGGGTTTAAGTCTGGAGCCACAGGGCCTCCTCTACGCCAAGGTACCTGGAGATTAGCATCGTTTAGAGCAGAGGAGCCAAACTTAACTTAGTCAGGTTCCACATTCAGCCCAATCTGATCTAAAGTGGATCAGACCAGTAAAACAATAACATAATAACCTATAAATAATGAAAACTCCAAATTTTCTCCTTGTTTTAGTGCAAAAAATAACATTAAGTTATAAAAATATGTACACTCGCAAAGTATCCAAACAAAAAACATGTGAATAAATTGGAAAAAACAAAATTTCTAGAGAGAAATCAGTGCCATTTTAATATTATTATGCCTCAACATTTATACATGTGCATTACAGATCAGATCTACAAAGGCTCAAAACATTTAGCAACAGGCAGAAAATTGGTAAAACTGAACTCAATTTTCTTTAGACATTTCAGGTTCATTGTTTTTTAGGTTTTTCACATTTTATTGTGAAATGATAATTTGTTGATGTCAATATTTTCTTAATTTAATGTCATTTTTTTGCACTAAAACAAGGAAAAAAAATTGGAGTTGTCATTATTAATAGACATAATGTAAGATTTTTTTTCACACTAAACAAAGAACAAAATATGGACTCATTATTTATAGGTTATTATGTTATTATTTTACATGAGATCATATTGGTGTGTATGTGGAACCTGAACTAAAACCAGTTTAACATCATTGACTGTTAATATCTTCAGTGTAATTTTTGCACTTTGTAAATTCATCCCCTGGGCCAGTTTGGACCCTTTGGCGGGCCAGTTTTGGCCCTCAGGCCACATGTTTAACACCCCTGGTTTAGAGTGAAAAGAGCCAATATTGGTTTTTATATTTTCATTTAATTATTCATGAATACTACTACTACTACTACTACTAATAATAATAATGATAATATTGTTGTGATTGTTGATTTGTCCATAATCTGATTTTCCAGCTTCATTTCATGGACACTGTTGTCGAGCGGCAGCCGAAACTAAGACGTCAGAGATGCATCTTCACTAAAGAGAGAGGTACACAGCAGTTCTATAGTTTGGAAATTTTGGAAAGTTTCTCATTTTTTTCCATCCGTTCAGTTTTAGTTTTCGTTGTGAATATTAGTGCTACACCAAGGAAAAAAATCAAATGTTTGAAGAATAAATGAATAATATTTTTGAGAAATAAAGTTGGAAAATGATCTGTTTGAACTGTAGTAAAACTGTAAATAAAACTCTTTTCTTCAATTGGAAACAGAAGATGTCAAACTCAAAATTCTGCATTTATGTCAGCAGGGAATTTTGTAATATTAGACCTTTTTCAGACATTTTCACTCGTGCAGTTCCTTCTTTATTCTCATGTCACTATCACTTGTTTTCATCATCAGTGTGATGCTAATACTCCTGTTTGTGCATAAGTAGTCTTAGTTTTGCTTTTATTGATTGTTTTACTTGACTTGTTATGTAGCTTTACTATTAGTTTGAGGTTTTCCAGGTGTTATTAAGGAAACTAGAACTTACAGAAGCTGAAAACAAGCAGATGACATCAAATATGATTTACACAGCAACTGATTTAACAGTGACTGAGCTTCATTTTTGTTTATGTTATACTCTGGCTTTGGCTTTCATGTTTTTCTGCTGCTGGTTTTACTTTTCACCTCAGAATAACCCTGTTTTACACAGATTCACTCACATCGATCGCTTGTACCCTCTGGTTTTGGTCGATTTGTTTCAGGGAAGAACTTCCTGCGAGCGGCTCAAATGAACATGAACTTTGCCACGTGGGGTCACCTGATGATGAGCATCCTGCCTCGTTACAGCTCCTTCAGCACCTTCAGCTCCAACCTCTGCACGACCCCCGACCTGGTGACCAACAACAGCCCCCGACCCCCCGACAAGGAGCCTCAGACCCCCACGCCACTGCCAAGGTCTCACATAAGCACTGCGCTTCCGTCTGGCATCAGTCAATCCTTCTTAACTACTAAACTAGGGGTGTCAAACATGCGGCCCGTGGGCCAAAACCGGCCCGCCAAAGGGTCCAGTCTGGTCCACGGGATGAATTTACAAAGCGCAAAAATTACACCGAAGATATTAACAGTCAGTGGTGTTGAAGTGGTTTTAGTTCAGGTTCAACGTACAGACCAATATGATTTAAAGTAAAATAATAACATATATAATAACCTATAAATAATGACTCCAAATTTTCCTCTTGGTTTAATGTGAAAAAATATTACATTATGCCTATAAATAATGACAACTCTAAATTTTTCTGAAAAAATAACATTGAATTCTCCAAATATCTACATTAACAAACAATCCTTTAACAATAAAATGTGAATAACTTGAACAAATATCAACAACCTGAAATGTCTAAAGAAAATTAAGTGTAATTTTATCGATATTTCGCCTGTTACTAAAAGTTTTGTGCCTTTGTAGATCTGATCTGTAATGCACATGTAGAAATGATAAGTTGAGGCATAAACGACGCTTGTAGGAATAAACACATGCTATAAACGTAACCAGAAGAACGTCAGCTAAAAACTCAATAAAACCAACTGTCGCAAAACAGAACACAACTCAAATAACAAGTGCTTAAATGGTTAAATCTGTAAACCAGTCTAACAGTCTGAGACCAGCGTATGTCAGGAATAATTAAATAAAACAGACCAATGAGACAAACTCTGCAGCGCTAAGCTAACAGCGCTAAGCTAACACTAAGCAGATCCAACAGTACAAGGATTATTTTTACTGATAAAACTCACTGAACGAGACAAAGAAAAGCAAAAATAAAGGAACATTATGAAGAGATGATGATGAACGTTGTCTTATCTTTATTGTTTTCTCATCATAACCTAATTTTATTTGAATGAAGCTTCTGCTATCAATGCTAATCCATTGGTTTGTGTCACACTGAAATAATTCAGACTGGAAACAAATGGACCAGGGTTTATCCCTCCAGTGTCCCGTCCATAGAGCTCCTTCCAATCACCAAAAGTGTGTAATCGGTGCAGTAGTAATGTCAAAAATGTTTTCATACAGTTTGTTTTTAACTTTTTTTCTCTTTTTATAATTTCATCAACTTGAGCCATAAACAAAAATACCAAATACTCAATAACTGTCATATTTTTAACCCTTTAAATGCCGTGTTTTTAATGTAAATAAATATTCTACATAAAAATTGGATTATTTATTTTGGATTTTTTCATCCTGGCATGTCAATGAGTAACACCAACATTGGTTAATATACAGTATTATTTTTTTATGCTAAGTCAAATGTTAAATGCTAAAATATGTTAATGCATTTATTACTCACGTCAGTGAAGGGTGTTAGTGCAGGAATTTAACATTGTTTATAACATGCTGATTTTAGTGGATGGGTCAGAATTTAAAAAAATCATGCAGAAATGAATAACTTTTGAATTCTGACCTAAAACAAATGAAAAATAATATGACCTTTTAGAACACAAAGTACAAAGTGTGTAAAATATGCTCACCTGGACACCAGAGGGTTAAACAGGTTAAATAGATATGAGTGTTCAGCCTTTAAACATAAAGGATTCAATCAATCAGTCAATCAAAGTTTATTTATATAGCACTTTACAACAGGAAGAAAACCAAAGTGCTTTACATCTAAAAGTATGATTAAATTATAAGATAGAGACCGTTTAGTCAGGATTAAAAACAGTGTAACCTAAAGGAAATAAAACTTACAGACAGAATCTTGTTTTTGCAGCGATGCTCCAGTGATCAGACTGAGCATCACAGAAGATCCACCGCCTCCAACCGGCCTCGACAGGGAAACATCATCTGTGCCTGAGCTGCAAGAAAACATGGTACATGCACCTATATTTACTGACAGGGCTTTTAACACAAACACATGTCTAAATTCTTAAATGTTAAATTAATTATTCCGCAGGGGATATTTAAGTTTGTCGGCACAAATGTGTTAGAACTTAAATCGTTACATGTAAAATACACAGATGGATCCCTGTCACCTTCTATGTTGTATTATTAAATTACTGGAGTGATAAAATAACATTTAAGAAATACACAGATAAACTCTTAAGATAAATAAGCTTTTTTCTGATGATACTGACATGTGTGAGTGTCTGAAAAGGTAAATCTGTTTCGGTTCCAGTCGTCCATGAACAGCACAGATGGAAGTGAGGATCAGCCTGTATCTGCTCTGAAGTACAAACACAACATCTCATACATAATGTACACGATAAATCCAATGAAACCCAGACTCCTGTTCCTAACGTTGGTCTTTTCTGTCAGGATGCAGATGGAAGACTTCAGATACATTTCAGTTCTGGGCAGAGGCCACTTTGGGAAGGTAACCGGTTTAGACTTTTCTTCCATTTTCTTGTGTTTCTTCTTGTGTTTTTGTCGTCAGCGCTGGTTGTAAATGTTGTAAATGTGTTTTTCGTGCAGGTCCTGCTGGCCGAGTTCAAGAAAACAGCAAAGCTTTACGCCATCAAAGCCTTGAAGAAGAGAGACATAGTGACTCGTGATGAAGTTGACAGGTCAGTCAGCTTAACTTTAGAAAATTAAAAGTGGCTGCGAAAAACTATATAAATAAACAGTAAAAGCCTCCTTTACCCTTAGATGCATAAGTGGGTCAAAATGACCCAGTCAAGTTATTTTATTGTAATAGCTTTGTAATGAAAAGTTGTTATTATTCCATGTTCCAGGTGTTCCTCAAAAAACATGATATTGATTCAATTACATAAAAAGTTTTAACTTATCTTTTATAGATTTTATGTAATTGTCGTTTTTATTTTACTACCCCAAGCTTCCATAGGTGGGTTCAAATGACCCACATTCATTTCCAATAGAATTACATCTGAACCTTTGACTGATTTAGAGCAAAACCAAAGGACTCACTCACTAAATGGATGCTGACATTGTTCTATTACTGTTATATAATATATATTATAGACTATATGTTTTGCTTTTAAAATTTTCAAAATATATAAAAAAAAAAGTTAAACTAAAAAAAAAAGTTAACATGAAATCAGTCTTTTGTGCACTAAAATATAATACAAACGTGTTATTCTTAACATGACAAAACGACAAAAGTGTCATAAAAACACACTGGTTTTAACCCGGGTCATTTTGACCCATTTATGGACCCGTGGAGGGTCCAGACACTCGGACATTTAAGGGTTAATAAAACAGACACATGTATGAAGTAGATCTGTTCACTCTGCAGCCTCATGAGCGAGAAAAGGATCTTCGAGATGATCAACGCGTCCAGACATCCGTTCCTGGTCAACCTCCACGGCTGCTTCCAGACCAGCGACCACGTCTGCTTCGTCATGGAGTACTTACCGGGTGGAGACCTGATGATCCACATCCACAACGACGTCTTCACCGAGGCCCAGACCAGGTCAGACTCTAGGACACGTTCTTCAGACTACCAATACAGGAACTGCGGACAGAAACCAAGGCGTCAGAGTTAACGTCCCTAAACATCCAACAGGAAGAAACAGCCCAGAAGTAGGTTAAAGTTAGGGGTAACTGACCAGTTGATCAAAAAGGAGCTAGTCCAATAATTGATTAACCCTCCGTTAACGCGCCCATAGAGGTTCTTCTAACCACAAAAAGCTCATAATCTTCACACTGCCGTAATAATGTCAAAATATTTAGTTTTTACCTTTTTTTTTGTAATATTTGTACTTGAGCCATAAACAAAAATACCAAATACTGTCATATTTTTAACCCTTTAAATGCCATGTTTGTCATGTAAACAAACCATATTTTTAATGCAGAAAAACACTTTTTTTTCAATATTCTACATAAAAATTGGATTTGTTATTTTTACATTTTTCATCCTGTCATATGTCAATGATTAACACCAACATTGGTTAATATACATTATTACTTTTGGTTCTCGGTCAAATGTTAAATGTGTCAGTGTGTATTTTGTACTCACTTGGTAGAAGGTGTTACTGTAGGAATTTAATACTGTTTATTATGGGATGATTTTAGTGGATGGATCTGAATGATAAAAATCAGGAAAAAATGAACCACTTTTGAATTCTGACCTGAAACAAATTGCGAAAAAAAAAATCTGACTTTTTATAACGTGAAGTGTAAAGCGTGCGTAATATGCTCACCTGGATACTGGAGAGTTAATAACTAAAGTGATTTTTCAGTAAATATGACAAACATTCTCCTCATAATAGTGTTCAGTTTTTTAATGTTTTGTTCTGCAGAAAGTCTGTGAAACATCTGTAGGTTGTGAAAGTTGGTTGGTTTAAAAAAAAAAACCAAAAAAACCAAAAATGACCTCCCTTAAGGACAAAATTCAACCTTTGGGCTTTTTTTTTACTTTTCATATAAAAAAATAATTATCCAGAAAACAATCTGAAGTTGAATCCAGAATTAAAACATCAGTCACAGAGTCTGTTTGAATGTAATGGATCTGAACAGAAAAACTAAAAGGAGAAGCTCGACAATGACAGTCAGAATGTTCCATGAAAAAACATTAAATAGAAGAATATGATCATTACGTATAATGTTCTGATTTATGAGAGTTTGGATCATTTGACCTCAGATCGCTCACATGCTAATTTGTAAATGTTGGAAAATAAAAGTTAAATTGTGTATAAATGTCATCATGAATTTCATGGTACTTTGTTTTTCTGAATGAAGTTAAAATAGTAACAATACAAACAATAAGTAAAATGCAGATATGGTGAGTTGGAGGTAAAGGATGAGGTGGTGTTTTTAATAATAATCATTATTTAGGAGTTGAAAATATCACTTTAATTCATTTTTGACATCTAAGTGGTGACTTCATCCCGTATTTGATCTTAAAACATGTTGTTTTTTTGTCGTTTCTAGGTTTTATTCAGCTTGTGTCCTGTTGGGTTTAGAGTTCCTGCATCTGAATAAAATCATCTACCGGTGAGTTGGACTCAGCGCTGTCATGTGACTGAAAACTCAGCGCAGAATCCAGCGTAAAATATACAAACTGTGTGTGTTTGACCCAGAGACCTGAAGCTGGACAACCTGCTGATGGACGCGGACGGATTCGTCAAAATCACAGACTTCGGACTTTGTAAAGAAGGTGAATCATGTCAGCATCTGATGAATATGCACAGCTTTAACTCTGAATATTTCCCCTTAAGACGCTTCTGTTTAGTGCAGTAATAACAGTGGAGGGATGTAACTAAATACACTATATGGACAAAAGTATGTGGACATGTTGAGTCCAGGTGTTTCTTTTCTAACAGGGTCTGAGATAAAAACAATAAAGACTAATGTCAGAATAGAGTTTATATTATGGGATAAATATCATTGCATTGGTTAGTTTGGTTTAAATTGTTATATTTGTTTTCAAAATGCCCCAGAGGTGGTTTTGACATCATTTATATCAACATTGATTGTTTTTTTCATCTATGACTAAGATTTTAAATGTTCTTCCTCTAAATTTCTAAAATATTTTTCTTTCTCTGACTGTAAATAATTTTCTACCACAACTAACCATCTACTTTCTTCACATCTCAAGTATCAACATTTTAAATAAAAACATTAACATTTCTTTTGAACAAAATAATCAACAAAATCAACATAAATTACCAAAATAATCAACAAATTGAACAAAATAATCAGCTAAATTAGCAAAAATGAACAAAATAGTCAATAAATTGAACAAAAATGACCAAAATATAACAAATATAGTTTGTAAACTATATGGACATAAATACTGGGACACATCATGTCTACAGCTAGAAGATGTCCTGTACATGATGATTTGAGAAAAAAAATCCATATTTCCTTAAATTTTAATGGGAGATTTTTCTTCCTCAGTGAGATGTGAAGAAAGTAAATGGTTAGTTGTGGCAGAAAATTATGATTTACAGTCAGAGCAGGAAAAATATTTTAGAAATTTAGAGGAAGAACATTTAAAATCATAGTCATGGATAAAAAAAAAAAATCAATGTTGATATAAATAAAGTCCAAACCATCTCTGAGGCATTTTGGAAACAAAGATAACAGTTTAAAACCAATGCACTGATATTTATCCCAGTATAAAACTATATAATGACATTTGTCATTGTTTTGTTAGAAAAGAAACACCTGAATTCTACGTGTCCACATACTTTTGTCCACATAGTTTATGATCAGATTTGAATAATGTGGAATGAACTCAAGTGTTGCTGTTTTTCTACAGTTTCATCATTCCACTCCACAAAATCACAATAAATATTGTGTTTTATCACATCATTTTGATGATGGAAAAGTCAGTAAAAATACAGACATTATGATAATTCATGATGTTGATGTTTTGAGTTGAAAAAGTTTCTGTTAATAAAGTTGTTCAAAGGAGTTCAACTTTGAACATGTACAGCAGGAAAACGAATCCAAAGCTTCAGATCAAACAGTAGAACACTGTCAGGGACCAAAAAAAGCCGTATTGTGCTGGTGTACGTGTGAACCTGTGGTCCCGCTGTGACGGCGCCGGTGTGGTTGGTACAGGGATGGGTCACGGGGATCGGACCTCCACCTTCTGCGGGACCCCGGAGTTCCTGGCACCTGAAGTCCTGACAGACGACAACTACACCCGGGCCGTGGACTGGTGGGGGATGGGCGTCCTCATCTACGAGATGCTGGTGGGGGAGGTCAGTGTTGGAGCGTTCATTCATCTACTGCAGGGGTGTCACACATGCGGCCCCCCCCTTCATCCTGGGGGGGGGGGGGCGGCACACAACACAACCCACCAACTGGAATAACAGGCAGGTTGTGACAGTTTTCTTCCACCTTTATCCTACATCACTGGTGCTAACGTTCACCTGAACCCAACTGTCGCAGTCTCAGAATTCAAGAATGTCCCCATGCACTGGGGCGCCGTAGGGGGGTGGTGGGGGTGGGGTGAACGTGAAAAATTCATGGGGCCCAGCATTTGTGTCCA
>JAPQRP010000030.1:3929566-3940268 GCA_037367295.1 Apogon hyalosoma | reverse complement strand
CTCTCTCTCTCTCTCTCTCTCTCTCTCTCTCTCTCTCTCTCTCTCTCTCTCTCTCTCTCTGTCTCTCTCTCTCTCTCCCTCTCTCTCTCTCTCTCTCTCTCTCTCTCTCTCTCTCTCTCTTCCTTCCTGTCTTTCAGACCATCGACTGGGAAGCCCTTCTGGCCAAAAAACTCAAACCTCCGTTCCTGCCGGCGATCAAAGAATCCATGGACGTCAGTAACTTCGACAGTGACTTCACTCGCCTCCAGCCGATCCTGTCGCCTCCGTCCAAACCGTTCAGCCTCTCGGCCGAGCAGCAGTCGGCCTTCGCAGACTTCGACTTCTGCGCTTTGC
Source organism: Apogon hyalosoma (assembly GCA_037367295.1). Classification (NCBI taxonomy): domain Eukaryota; kingdom Metazoa; phylum Chordata; class Actinopteri; order Kurtiformes; family Apogonidae; genus Apogon; species Apogon hyalosoma. The sequence continues at coordinate 3,939,935 of JAPQRP010000030.1, read as the reverse complement.
ATGGATGAACGGTCGTATGAGAATAAGAGCAGGGTGGGAAGTCGCCAACATCACTATTACGTAAAAAATTAAAGTTACATTTTGATTTGTTAGAGTAACATGACAAAACACACGGCACAAATATCAGAAGTATTTTCACCTCAGAGCCTCAAACATGAGCTTCCTGTCAGTATCTCCTTTCTTTTTGCCTTTTAAATACATTATTTTTTTGTGTTTTCAACTGTACTTGACTGCTGCTTTTCTTCAGTTTCTCTTCAAACGTATCATTAGCCTCGTAGCATAAAAGTCATTCACCATATGGACAAAAGTCTGTGCACACGTTGAATCCAGGTGTTTGTTTTCTAACACGTCTGGGATAAAAACAATAATAACTAATGACAGAATATAGTTTTATATTGGGATAAATATCATTGCATTGATTAGTTTGGTTTAAATTATTATCTTTGTTTCTAAAATGCTTCACAGATGGGTTTGACTTATTTTTTTACTGATTATTTTGCTCATTTTTACTCATTCAGCTTATTTTATTTATTTTTGTTAAATTTATTGATTATTTTGGTCATTTTTGTTCATTTTCTTGATTATTCTTGTTCGTTTTTGCTTCGTGTTGATTATTTTTTCAATTTCTTATCCCTTTACTTATTTCTGTTCAGTTTCTTACTGGTATAAAACCTCAGAAAATGAATGCCATAAATCTCATATTGTCTGAACTAAAGGGTTAAAGACACGTTCAGTTCAAAGGGAGGTCACACTATGTACGACCACTTTGGTTTATAGAAGCTGTTTTTAACCTGGAGTGTTTGTTTTTTCTGCTGTACATAAGTCATATCTATCAAAGGCCTACAAATCCCAAATAGAAGAAACTAAAATTGTATAATCACTGTATATATTGAATAATCATTACCTTCATAGTATAACTGCCTCTTTTTTTTTTAAAATCCATTACTCTGATTTGAAATGTTCCTTCTCTACATTTCTATATTTTTCCTGCTCTGACTGTAAATAATAATTTTCTACCACAACTAACCATCTACTTTCATCACATCTCACTGAGGAAGAAAAACTTTAAGGAAATATTGATGTTTCTAAAAAATATGGACATAAATATTGGGACACATCATGTCTACAGCTGGAAGATGTCCTGTTCATGAGGATTTGACATAAAAACATCAATATTAATAATCAATATGATATTTACCCCAATATAAAACTATATTATGACATTTCTCATTGTTTTTATCCCAGACCCGTTAGAACAGAAACACCTGAACTCGACGTGTCCACATACTTTTGTCCATGTAGTGGATGAGGCTAACGATGTGTAATCTCTTCATTTTCATCGGTTCTTTCTTTCTGAATGTTTCTCGGTGGGCTCTAGACGGGTCCTGCTTCTGTAAAATCCAGGTTTTCCACATCACACTTGTAAAAATCCTCAACGATCGTCCAACTCTGCACAGGAGAAGAAGTGGGGAGCTTTAAATCGTGGCCGTTTCCTGCCCTGGACGCCGCGTACGATCCCATGGCCGACGTCTCCGACTGTTCGCCGCCGTTCTCCATCAGCTGCGTCTTCTCCGGTGGCTCCCACATCAGCGAGCGGTGATTGTATCCCTTTATCTGCTCCGTGGAGTCGGAGCTGCAGCCGTAAAACCGGCTCCACCTTTAGTTTTAATGTAGGAACTTAGTCAGGTCGACTGTTGAACAAAGACAGAGGAGGCGTTTGGAACATTATCACCTCTTCCACATGTTAATACTGTCCAAATGAAGTATTTACCAAAACAAAAAAACAACACAGTCTTTATCTGCAGCTGCACAGTAAATATAATGTAATATCAACATTTACTGGGATTGTAGGTGAGGGGTCTCATGTGGAACATAAACCATATCGCCACCTTCGGACTTATTTTCACTTAAGTTTAAGGAAACGTGACTGATCTGTTTCAGTATTTGTGACTTCTTTAAGGTTTGGGATTTACATTGCACTTAATATAAAGGGCTTCAAAAAGTTTGTAGAAAAAGAACAACTTTGACACGTTTTAACCCTTTAACCCCTGAAACATGATTCCAGGTAAAGGTTAAATATTAACCCTTTAACCCTTGAGCTCTGATTCCAGGTAAAGGTTCACATATTAAATGTCATCTGTTGGTTTCAACACTTGCAGAAGTGGATTGACCTGGATGGAGCGTGTCATTAGCCTCATAGCATAATTACCTAAAAAGGTCTATTTTTGGCCAAATTGTGATATCTGCATAAAATAAATCAGCAGTGTTAGGAGAGTAAAGGTACGCAGATATTATAAAAAGAAGACTTTTAATGCAGTTCTGCTCGGAGGCTGAAAAATAAACATAACTTCAACTGTTTTTCCAACGGTCCTTTTTCCATGAACTTTTTGAAGCCCGATCAGATGAACGTGGTTTTCGATGTGGGAGGGGCCACTCAGTCCCATAGGTGTTTAGGGCTTTTATTGTGAAAGGTAAAAATGGAAGTGGATGTGCAGCAGAAAACACATAGTGGGTGTTTAGTTGAAGCCACATCCGTTCTTAAACCTTCATGTTACTTTCTGAAGGTGGTGATAATGTTACGCTTCATTCTTCCAACATGGCGGCCGCGGCCTCTGCGCCGCTCACCGACTCGCTTGCTTCGTGGCCTTTGCTTCTTGTATTTATTTACACTGTGACAGGCTTCGCCCACTGCCTTGACCAAACAGATGAAACAGACTGACCCAGTTTCTGATTAAAAGCCTTTTGTAGAAGACGAACATGTGTTTTGTCCCGTCATCGGCTCCACTGTAGAAGTGCATGGCACCGTGGTCGACTAGAAACCTGTACTCGCTAGAAAAAAGAAGCCATAGAGAATCTAATATAGCCATATTAGTAAAAGATATATATATATATACACACACATATATATGTATTTTGAAATGAGTAAATCATATTCTGTGATACTGAGCTATAACGATGTCAGTGCAATAAAAGAAGCTGAAGCAGCAGCAGAGGCGTCGTCTGAACTTTAGAACAAACCGAAGATTTGAGTTGAAAACTTTGAACTCTAGGACCAAATTATGTATAAAAGATACAATACTTTTGTCCATGTAGTTTATAAACTATATTTGTTAGATTTTGTTGAATTTTGTTCAATTTATTGACTATTTGGGTCATTTTTACAAGTTTTTTAAAATTATTTTATCCACTTTGTTGATTATTTTTTCATTTTTGCTCATTTTGTTGATTATTTTATTAACCTTCTCCCATTAAACTTTAAGGAAATACTGATGTTTACAAACTATATGGACTAAAGTATTGGGACACATCATGTCTACAGATGTCCTGTTCATGAGGATTTGACATAAAAACATCGATATTAATAATCAATATGATATTTATCCCTATATAAACCTATATTCTGACGTTTGTCTTTATTGTTTTGTATCCCAGACCCGTTAGAAAAGGAGAAAGGACACCAGACCTGACGAACTCATCAGACTTCCTCTATTAGTTTCTTAATCATGGTACTGCAGCTAAAAACCTGAAATTCTTAAAAGACGTACCCTTACCAGGTGGTTGTAAACGCTTTTGTGTCCTGAGACTCTGAACTCTCCTGCTGCTTTAAATTATCAGACGAATTCTGCAAATGAAAGAGGAAGTGAGTGGATGAAGTAGCTGCTGTAGCACTTTACGTTCCTGCTGCTGAATATTCATGTATCTGTGTCTGTGTGCGTACGTATCCTGACGGTCCGTACAGATGTAGCCCACAACAACACACGTCTCGTCAGTGTTTTAATGTACTCTCGTTGTCAATAAATACAAACAGAATAAATACGGTACAAATGTTTGTAAAATACTTGGCTTTTCTCATAATTACATCGTCCGAAGGTTAAAAAAACACAGACTGCAACAGAATGGAAGGCCTGCAGGGCGTCTGAGGTCACCATTCTACAAAAACACACCAACACAAAAAGTCCAAACCTGAGAAACACTGGTCGCTTCATTTACACATTTTTACATTTCATACATTAGTTTTCAAGCTGCATTAGTTTCCAGGTCAATGTGGACGTTAACTGGTCATTTCTATTTGAATGGACAGTATTTGTACTAAGTTTGGTTTTGCTTGTTTGTTTTTTTAGTTTAATGCAATTATCTCTCAGTGCAAGTAATTTTATTATTTGGATAAACTTCTAACCAGAAAAGACAATAAACATATAAAAAGATGACAAAAACTACAACCTAACCTTGTAAACAGTGTTTGTTATAACGGTTCATTAAGGCGACACATGACGAGAATAAAGACTGAAAATTTAAAGAAAAATATCTAAATATTATGAGAATAAAGTTAGAACATTTTGACCAAAAGAAGTAAATTATTCAGTAAAAAGAATATTATGTGAATCAGATTTTATTCACATAATATTAATAAACATTTTAATAACATGATACTAAGATTTTTTTCTGAAATATTTAGGAGTTCATCTTCATTCTGATAGTTTTTTCTCACAATGTGGAGATTTTTTTTCTCAAATTATCAGATTTTTTTTCTGTCATGTTTCCTGAAAACGCCGTCATAGTTTTCACCAGATGAACCACAAAGAGCCCACGTAAGGCTGATTCAGGTCTAGACTCAGATCAGATTCAGGTCTAGACTCTGGTCTGATTCTGGTCTAGACTCAGGTCTGATTCAGGTCTAGACTCAGATCAGATTCAGGTCTAGACTCTGGTCTGATTCAGGTCTAGAGTCAGGTCTGATTCTGGTCTAGACTCAGGTCTGATTCAGGTCTAGACTCAGGTCAGATTCAGGTCTGATTCTGGTCTAGACTCAGGTCTGATTCCAGTCCAGACTCTGGTCCAGATGGTCCCTTGCTGTACATCTACAGATCGGATGTGGTGCCGTCGGTCCTGCTGGTCCCGGTGGTCCTGTAGTAGACCTGCTCCCAGACCACGGTCCTGCAGATGCAGAAGAACCCCCACAGGTTCCACAGGACCCCGTGGTCGAACGGGTTCTCCTGGTCCCGGTTCTTCAGGTAGGAGATCCGGTGGTGGGACATGAACTCCCAGGTGGTGCAGTTGACGGAGGCCAGGTACAGGTGGCAGCAGAGCAGAACAAGAACCACCACGGAGAACACGCCCACCACGGCCAGCGCCGCCAGCAGGACGCCGTTCGCCCGGAACCACAGGTCCCAGGTGACGCTGGACGAGACCCCAGACCTGAAGGACACAAGAAACCACCGGGTTTAAAGACGCGGCCGGACACGGAGCCGATGGAGGCGTGGTCACGTGGAGGCGTGGTCACGTACAGCGCAGCGTGAAGAGCCCAGAGCAGAGCCACGAGCTGGACCAGCAGGTAGACCAGGAACCAGCGGTGGTTCCGCTCGCCGACACAGTTCTCCATCCACGGACAGTGATGGTCGAAGCGTCGCACGCAGCGGTTACACGACGGGCAGTGTTTGGATCGCATCGGCTGCTGCTCGACAAAGACCGTGAGACAGAAACAAAGTCAGTAAAAAAAAAAAAAAAAATTATGAAAAAAAAAATCTAAAGTAAAAAAAAGTCATATTTTCTGCAGCTCAGAGTCGTGTTAAAACCCAGTGGATGAAATAAACACAAACAACACTGACAGTGAGAAAACCTGCGGTCAGTGAAGGCAGCATCAGTTCACCTGCAGTAGACAGTATCCACAGCGACGCGGCGGCGGCTGAGGAATCATCGACTCCAGCTCCTCGTTCGAACCCTGACGCAGACGCACAACCAGCAGCTTCAGTGACGACAACGAAAACAACACAAACAACACAAACATCCTGCATGTGATCAGCACGGCGTTCCCATTTCCCACGGCCACTGAAGGCAACAGTTTAGTTTTATTTTAGAAAACATTTATGACATTTATCATCAATTCCATGTAGAAACACTGTCCTTCAGAGCATTTATCTGCAGAAAAATAACAACTACGGTTAAAACTATGATAAAAACGTTGAATTTGGAGGATAAGAGTCACAATTACAGGATCAAAAGTAAAAAATATCACATAAAAATCAAATTCATGGGGTTGAAAATAAAAATCGTGTGTTGAAAATCAGTTGCATGGTTAAAAAAGTATATATACTAACAAATAATTAATGAGTAAAAATCTAAAGTCAGTCTAAAAATCTAAATTATGAGAAAAAAACATCTAAAGTACAATATTTAAATTAGAATAAAGAGTCATGTATGAGATAATACAAATTATATTTAAAAAAGCATGTTTTAAATTGTTATAATTAATGAGAAAAGATCTCAAATCAATCTGTTTTCATTTTAATGTTAATTTTAATGTATGGTTTTAATATAATTAATGTCTTTCTTTTATTCTGTGAATGCATTTTAAAATTATGTTTTATCTCTGATGATTTTAATGACTTTTTGCCCTTTTTTGATTTTAATGTAATTTCAATGTCTTGCTTTTTTAAAATTCTGTAATTCTTGTTTATGCCTTTGTGAAGCACTTTGAGTTACCCTGTGTATGAATAGTGCTACACAAATAAACTCGCCGTGCCTAAAAATCTAAAATATGAGATAAAAAGTCCAAATATAAAATCAGAAATTCACTTATAAGATAAAGAGTCACGTACAAGAAATAGAGAAATAAAAATGATCTGATGAAAATCTAGATTATGGGACGAAAAAATAAATATTACAGAAAAAAGTCAGGTTTAAGAAACAAAAAAATTAAACTTGATAAAAATCACAATTATAAACATTTTTAAAATAGTATAGAATAACTAATAATTAGAAAAATCTGAGAATTTAAAAATGTAAAATATGTGATAAAAAGTCAAAAGTACAACATTTACAAGTAATTTTTGAGATAAAGACTCAAATCTAGGAGATAAAAACAATCTAAATTAAAAGATGAAAATTGAAATTATTGACAAATAAGTAAATATTAACAGATTAAAAAAAAAATCAGGTTTGAGAGACAAAAAAAATTACAAATTACCTGATAAATTATGCAAGAAGCATTCTTAAAATAGTACAGAATGAGCGATAATAAATGAGAAATATCTAAAAAGAATCTAAAATATGAGATAAAGTCAAAAGTACGAGTTCTAAGTCAGTTTAAGAATAGAGTCAAATCTAGGAGATAAAATAAAAATGAAATGATGAAAATCTAAACTATGGGACAAAAAACTAAGTATTTACAGATTAGAAAAAAAGTCCAAGTTATAAGATTTAACTCAGTTATGAGTAAAAATACAAAATAATGTGTTTGAAGGGAAAATCTGGAGACCATTATATTAGAATTAAAAAATATCAAAATCTAAATGTCAGTTGTGAGATAAATGTGAAAAGTATTAGATTTAAACTCAAAATTCTGAGAAAAATTGCCAAAAAAAAAGCAGATTTTTCTTTTTTTTGTTTTTTTCTCTGCTGTACTTCATTGAACAGCCTCATTACCCATCAGCAGTAGGCACTTAGTCTTTCTCTCCTTTATTTTCCCTCTGGTTCTATATGGGCTTTTTCTTCCGTCAGTCCTCATCCTCACCTTCACTGAGTCAGTGACGACGAAGCCCGGGTCCATCAACGACACGGTGAAGTAAAGCAGCGCCGACAGCACGACGACCATGAAGAAGAGCAGCGGCGGCAGCAGCTGCCCACGCTCCTCACACCGACGCAGATCTGCAACCGCACGCAACACAACACGTTATATACACAACACAATATATACAACACAATATATACACATTATATACAACACAATATATACACACAACACTTTATATACACATTATATACAACACAATATGTACACACAACACTTTATTAACACATTATATACAACACAATATATACACAACACTTTATATACACATTATATACAACAATATATACACAACACTTTATATACAACACAATATATACACACAACGCTTTATATACACAACACAATATATATAACACATGATACATGACATATTACACACAGGTTTGACACAGACAGAAGACAGGGTTAGGAAAAAACACAGACGCTGTTTTAAATATACTGTTCCAGTGATTCCTGTTGAATTTAGTTGATATTTAACGCCTTAAATTACTGGTTTAGTTTGTGTTTTGCTCATGTTAGTAACTGGTGATGACTTCCTTATCTGGTCATTATGTTTAAAGCAAAAAAAAAAAAAAAAAAAGAGTATTGCCAGAGAACATGCAAAAGTGATCTTTCCATCAGATCTAGACCCAGTCCTTGCGTCTCTGCACCGGCTCCTGTTCATTCATTGATTTTCAGATGTTACTGTTTGTTTTTAAAGCTCTGGATGGACCCGCCCACCGTCCATCACAGACCTCATCCACATTTATACCCCAGCGAGCACTGAGGTCTGAGGACCAGCTCCAGCTCCTGGTGCCTAAGACCAGACTTAAAACCGGGGGGGGGGGGCTTCATCTGGGCTCGGCCCCAGACTCTAGAGATGATTTATAAAGTAAAAAAATAATATTGTTCCAAATACCATTCAAGAGTTCTTTAAATTAAGACAATAATTATAATTTAGGAGGTCTTTATATGTTTGAATGTATGAAAGTGAGGACAAATGTGAAGTCTAGATGGATTTGGGCTGTGGGTGTGAAATTATAGCATGGACTTGGTGAGTTTAAGTTGTTCACTTCTCTGACAAAGTTTAAAACATGCCTTCAGTATAAAGTCATTCAGGAATATTAAGCTGAGATAATAGATGTGTTTTTGTTGTTGACTCTTTTGTTCTAATGAGAATGTTCAGTGATGAACACATTTGACTTAATGTCAGCAGTGTGTCTGGTGAGGAGAGGCACAAAATACGCTTTTGCTTCAAACTTATTCCTTTTTTTTAAAAAAAATTTTGTGTTTATTGTGGTTGTTTTACTGTGTGCGGTGATAACTGTTCAAACCAAAAATAAACCATTCATTCATTCAAATATGAGATTATAACAGAACGGAAGTCCACTGAGCCTCAAATGCAAAAACAGTCAGTACATTAACTCAGTTTCTCACATTCTTTGACTGTATTTTGCTCTACTCTGTTACTGTACTCGGCTCATGTTGGTGTGAATCAACCTGGAACTTTTCGCTCATATTTCTGAGGCAGTTTCTATAATCTAAGTGTAATGTCATGGACCTAAACCTACCCAGTGCTGAACACTTACCAGTGTTGTGTAGAAACAGAATCACAGTTATGCCCCATGTTAACACGGTGTGTGTGGCCCGGACCAGAAAACCAGTCCGAAACACGTTCTGGACCATTTTAACACCAGTCTGGATCGGTGAACGGCTAACAAGCTAAGCTAATATGCAGCATCTGTCACTGTCCTAAAACAGCATAACTGACGTGTTTAGCGTTACGTAAAGAGAAATAAAACAAAAAAATCTACAAAAGCTCTTAAATATATCGTTACAGTGATGTACGTTACATTTAATTGATAATTGACGCCTTATAATTACTGGTTTAGTACAAGTTTTGTTCATGTCAGCCACCACTTCCTTGTTTTGGTACGGAAAAGCACGAAGGACAAACTACTGTGTGCGATTGTCTTTTATTTTTTTAACCGTACTGATACTAACCCAAACCAAAGTCTACTACTAATAAAATTATTATTATTATTATTAATAATTAAAGCCTGTGTACAGAAGTGTTAACAACTTAATACAACAATTTATTCACAAGATTTCAATCATATCTTATTTTTAGTAATACAGCCAAATGATGAAACAAGGTCTGAAAACTTCAATGATAAACAGTTCTGTTTTCATTTATCTATTATTTGTGTCACTGCCTTTCCTCCATCACCTTTCCACATTTCATATCCTTGAAGCTGCTCTTTCAACATCTATGTAATCTACAGAAATCATCTCCTATATTCATTTACGATACGTGTTTGATGAAACCAGTTCAATTGTTGAACTGTACGTGTAGACTCACAGGAATAAGTTCTTTTAAGAGGAACCCAAATGGATCAGAGCCATTGTTAATGTTATCAGTAACACATGGTGTTTAGCTGCTTTTATAAGTCAAAACCCCTGCTCTGATGAAACATAAACCATCAGTTTCACATTATGAAAATGTTTACATTTGCAAACTATCTTAAAAAAAACATGAACCTGAAAGTTCTTCAGAAAAATAAGTGTGATTTTAACAATATCCTTTATCACTTAAACATGTGCATTACAATTTACAGATCAGTTCATCTACAAATACATAAAACATTTAAAAACAGGGAGAATATAGTTAAAATTGCACTTACTTCTCTTAAGACATTTCATATTGTTCACATTTGTTAAGGTTATTCAAATTTTGGCATTTGAGGATTCTGTTGGGTTTCTGTTAATTAGAGTCTGGTTCCGACTGGCTCTATATGTAAAGTGTCATGAGATAACTTC
>JAPQRP010000030.1:3884705-3904448 GCA_037367295.1 Apogon hyalosoma | reverse complement strand
ACTGAACTGAACTAAACTAAACTGAACTAAACTGAACTGAACTAAACTGAACTAAACTAAACTAAACAAACTGAACTGAACTAAACTGAACTAAACTGAACTAAACTAAACAAACTAAACTGAACTAAACAAACTAAACTGAACTGAACTAAACTGAACTAAACTGAAGTAAACTAAACTGAACTAAACTAAACTAAACAAACTGAACTGAACTAAACTGAACTGAACTGAACTGAACTAAACAAACTGAACTAAACTAAACAAACTGAACTGAACTGAACTAAACTGAACTGAACTGAACTAAACAAACTGAACTAAACTAAACAAACTGAACTGAACTAAACTGAACTAAACTAAACTAAACAAACTGAACTGAACTGAACTAAACTGAACTGAACTGAACTAAACAAACTGAACTGAACTAAACTAAACAAACTAAACTGAACTAAACTGAACTAAACTAAACTAAACAAACTGAAATGAACTGAACTAAACTGAACTGAACTGAACTAAACAAACTGAACTAAACTAAACAAACTGAACTGAACTAAACTAAACTGAACTGAACTAAACTGAACTGAACTAAACAAACTAAACTGAACTAAACTGAACTAAACTAAACTGAACTAAACTTAACTGAACTAAACTGAACTGAACTGAACTAAACTGAACTAAACTGAACTGAACTAAACTGAACTGAACTAAACAAACTAAACTGAACTGAACTGAACTAAACTAAACTAAACTGAACTAAACTGAACTAAACTAAACTGAACTAAACTGAACTTAACTAAACTAAACAAACTGAACTGAACTGAACTGAACTAAACTGAACTAAACTGAACTGAACTAAACTGAACTGAACTAAACAAACTAAACTGAACTGAACTGAACTAAACTAAACTAAACTGAACTAAACTGAACTAAACTAAACTGAACTAAACTGAACTTAACTAAACTAAACAAACTAAACTGAACTTAACTAAACTAAACAAACTGAACTGAACTAAACTGAACTGAACTAAACTGAACTGAACTGAACTGAACTAAACTGAACTGAACTAAACTGAACTAAACTGAACTAAACTGAACTGAACTGAACTGAACTAAAACCACCTGAAAAAGTCACTAAAATCAAATACAAATGTATAAAACATGAATGTGAAAAAGATGACTAACCTCCTCCTCTTCCTCCTCCTCCTCCTCCTACTCCTCTTCCTCCTTCTCCTCTTCCTCCCCCTCTTCTTCCTCCTCCTCCTCCTCCTCCTCCTCCTCTAGTATTACTGCTGTAAGAGGGAGGAGTCTGAGAAGGGGGAAGAGGAGGAACCTGAGCTCGCCACCATGTCGCCGTCCCGCCCCCTGGCTCTGTCAGCTCCTCCCACCCCGCCCACCCCGGACCACTACAGTGACGAGGCCGAGTCGTACCCGCCCACCTTCCTGACGGAGGCCAACGGGCCGTGCTACTCGCCGCCTCCTCCGCCGCCGCGGCGCTGCCATCGTCCCCACGCCTTCTGCCCTTCGTGCGCCCGCTGCTCGCTGCCGTTCTACCTGCAGCACCCGGAGCGCCTGTGCAACGGCGGGCGGCGGATCAGCTACAGGACGGTCCAGCAGCAGGACCTGGAGCTGCCCGTGGACCTGGCCAGCCTCTACCACAAGCTCAACCTCATCCGCTCCGTCACCATGAGGGAGGTGGTTACCCACAGCGTCAGCACCGACGTGTAGAGGGGCGGGGTCAGGGCCGGGGGCGGGGTCAGGAGGGACATGATACGAACTGTTCTGACTGTGACATAAACACCATCCAGGGCTGTGAGTTTAACAAACGCAGAAATGATGTTCACGTGCAAATCACCTGTAAATCCATGATGTTTATTCTACGTAACCATGGAAATGGGATCAGTAAAGCAATGTTTAAGTGATTAAACAATAATCTATGAGAAGTCCATCCAAACAGCAGAGTTTATCCTCCTCTTTCTTCATCACCTCCTCTTCCTCCTCCCTCTTTCTTCTTCCTCCTCCTCCCCCTCTTCCTCCTCCTCTTCCTCCTTCTCATGCTCTTCCTCCTCCTTCCTCCTCCTCCTTTCTCCTCCTTCCTCCTCTTCCTCCTCCTCTTCCTCCTCCTTTCTCCATTCTAACTCTAGACCTGTTTCACTTTTTGTGTGTTTTCAGTGTAAACGTGGTCGTGAACACACACTGAAACTGACCCTGTTTCATCTTCAGTGTGTGTGATTTACTGTCCTCTAGTGGTGAACAAGCTGATTTCAACCAACTGAACCCACATTCCACAAAAAAACACCAAAGGCCCAGATTAGAGTCAGTCTTTTGGACTCTAAACCGCCACCTTTGAACACATTAAATGCTCGTAAAACACCATTTATTTCAGTTTTTGGGCTGAAACTGAACTAATGCAGGCGTCGTGAAGCCGATTGGATTTCCCAGTTTATTTGCATGTGAACGTTGTTTCCGTGTGAGTCCGTTGGATTTCACGACTCGGTGCGAGTCAAACATGTCTTCAGCGTCTGCGACTGAAACTGGGTGTGTCCTCATGGTTCTGTCCATGACACCATCATGTAGACGCTGACTTTCTGCAGAAACTACGACATTTATCTGAAGACGAACGACGACTGACGAGGAAACCCTGCATCAACCGAGGCCTGGACACTGATTATTCTAATATTTGGAGTTCAGAGGATGAGGATGGGGGCGTGGCTACAGTGTCTGCTTATCCAATCAGTTGAGAACTGGAAAAATAGACATTTGTTATAGATTTATTTCACCTGATCAGCGCTAATTCTGCTACTTATATAATATATATGCTTATTAAAAACAAAATACAACTTGTTGCTCAGATCCAGTGTTTTTGGAAGGAATTACACAAAAGGGCCAAAATTCAGGCGCATTGCAAACTTGCATCGGTTGCAAACTGGTGAAAGGCTGTTTAGCTTCTCCCCTACTATTGGCCATTTTACATTAGAGTAGTGGAGGTCAAAATGACCTCGTGGTGGTTCTGGGTAAAACATCTCTTTTTTGTATTTCTTCTAATTCAGAACCTCCTAAATGTATAAGATAATGTTTTACACACTTTAAGGATGAGTGATCATGGGGTTTTTATTCAGCGTTACATGCATTGTAACAGGTGACAGAGGTCAAAATGACCCCATGGCTGTTTTAGTTTCAAATTATTACAACATCTGCAACAGAAACCGAAAAGTATTATTATTATTAACAATAACAGACTATTCCTAAATGCGGACTATTGACCATTTGACATTGGAATAATGGGGGTCAATATGACCTCATGGCGGTTCTAGGTAAAACATCTCTTTTATTACTTCTGATACTTTTGGTGATATAGTGTTTACTTAAGGTTGTAAATCTTCATGATGACGTGGACTTCATCCTCTAAACTCCAAATGCGAGTCTGTAATCTGCAGTTGGTCAAACTCTAATCCAGTCATTAGTGAAACTGAACAGAACAGATCAGTTTATTCAAAGTCTAAACACGTTCAAAGACATGTCGGATGAGCAGAACATCCACCACTCCGTTGAGTTTTTGAGGTTTTAGGTTGAATCTCACTTCTTCTTCTGAAGCGACTCTGATCCAACGGACTGAAAACGCCTGCAGTCGCTTCATTTTACAGATTAAAAAAAAAACTCCAACTCACTAAAATATGGAACTAAATGTTTAAGTTTGTGTTTGTGCACGAGATACGAGGTTTGTGGGGTTTTATACGAGTTTAGTGCTGATGTGGGTCGATGAATCAACTATGACTGTTAATGTGAGCGTTTAAGCCTCACATCTGGAACTGGTTTCTGTAGAATTTACTGAAAATAGTTTAGTATTAATCACACAAAGCTGATGTCACATAAATGATGCAGTTTTACAGGTTTAAAAGGTACAAACTCTTCAAGAATTCAAGCCTTTTCAGGTCAAATATTCTCAAATGATTAAATAAACAGAACAATATTGATTAAAATACTTGAATATGTATTTGTGCAGCAGACGTTGGGTCTGGTTTGGTTTTTGTGCAGTTTTTATGTTGAATTTTTAGCCATTTTTCACTAGTAACATATGATTGAACAGGTTGTGTCTTTTACTAATGATTTTATTATGATTTACCAGATATTGTAGCTTTAATTATATTGATCCAGACTTAAATAATCATAATTTTCACTTCTACCATTGATACAACAAGGTTCAAACATGGTCATTTTCAGTTAAAATTAAACCTTATTACTTTTTATTTGTGCACAAGGTTAGATTTTATTTCCTGAACCTTGTTGGATTTTGTGCCAGTTTTGATTTTTCCAAAGTTATAATAAATGTTCGGGTCCTTTATGTGAGGCTTTAACACAGGTTCAGTCTTTTCCAATGTGATTAATTTATCACTCATTAGTAATTCCTTACTGTCTATACTAATAATTATCCACTTTATGTCACCGATGCAGTTATACAGGCTTCGAAATGTACAAAACGTTTAAGAATTTGATTAGTTTCAGGCAAAATATTCTGAAATACTTTAAAAAATACACAAAAAAATGTTGATTTAAGTATTTGAATACTTGTATTTGAGCAGATTTGTGTTTTCCTGGTGGTTTTTATTTGTCAAACACGTCGTTCAGGTGTTAAATGTTCACAATCACTTTATTTGTTTTACTCAGCTTGTCTTGGTCTTTTTGGTTTCTTTCCATTTCTACTGATAATTTCTAGAAAACCCTCAGTATTTACTATTTTGACACTGTTAAAGGTCATTTTTAGTCTCAAACCTACAGTAAAATATTCAGATGTTTGTTTTATGTGTATTTTCATTTGACTCAGGTGATGACGTTGGATATTTAATCAACAGTTTTGACTATTTATCACCTGAGAATTACATTTAAAACACTTTATTTTACGGATCCTGTCTCTTCCACTGAATTTCGTTCACTCTTAACTCATCATTTCCTTAATATTTCCCAGTATTTGGTGTTAATTACTCAAATATTTCCTTGAAAAAGTAAAATCCACCTCAGAAACATCCAAGAAAACTAATGTACGTTGTCGACCTCTAATGATTGGAGTATATGTCATGTCTGTATGAATTCTCCACATTTTTGACATAAATTACAGATTAAAAAACAAAAGAAAGTCTGGAGGCAACTGAAGCAAAATATTTGAATTTCTCACGAGGAAATATTGGAAAAATTGGAAATACTCTGTTAATTCCTACTTAAAACTCCCCTGTTTGTTCTGAAATTAGCAGGAAAAGTCATGATGTGCAATAAAATAAAGTGTTTCTTTAAATTCTTCTTTAACAGTTCAATGATCGTGTGAGTCCTAAATGTTTTTTTCTTTTCTTGTTAGTTTCTAAAGCAGATGAACACTATGATGAAAACACTGGAGTTGTTTTTTCCTTTGGTAGAAACTGAATAAAGGCTCTGATGAGACGTTATGTCCAGCTCTTCGATCTCTGGTGAATCTGAGACGGTTTCAGTTTGTTGCATTTGATTTTAAAAAAAAAAAGGGCTTTCATGAGGCATTCAATGACCCGACCGATGGCCGGTTGTTCCTGTTGTCGTTGTTCTGATGAGTTCTGGTCTGAAATAAACTGACAAACGTCAAAGAGCACAGTTTGGTATTTGGAATGATTTTACATGTTTCTAGTCTGTTTCTATGTGGGTTTCATGTTGAAGTGTTAAGATATTCCGTGAAATGTTTGAAAAAAGGATCAAGCTGCTGAAGGGTCAGTATCCAAAGGGGGTCAGAGATCGCAAAGGACGTAAAAGACATAACAGGATGAAAACGACATAAAAGTGGCAACAAAATGAAAATGACATAAAAGTCAAAATAAGATGTAAATGATGTAAAAGTTGCAACAAAAACAACATAAAAGACAAAATAAGGTAAAAGTGACATAAAAGTCGGAAAAAACAATATGACGTAAAAGATGCAACAGGATGAAAATGATGTAAAAGTCGAAACAAAATGAAAATGATGTGAAAGTCGAAACAGACCAAAACCACGAAAAAAAAAAAAAAAGACAAAACCGGCGTAAAGGTTGGAACAAATGATGTAAAAGTTGGAACAAGATGAAAATGACGTATTAGACTTAACATGCATGTGCAAATATATACTGGAAACATATATGTGTGTGTATATACATAAATATATATATATATATATGATCTACATTTGAATCTAAACTTAGATAAATAGCAGATTGTCCTTTTTTTCTCTTTTTATTTTATGTTTGATAGCTGTAAGTGTATGTTTTCTGTCTTCGCTGCACTCTTTGTTTGTTACTGTAAACTGTAATTTACCCACAGTGGGAAGAATAACGTCTTAAATTATCTCATCTTAAATTGTGTATCTCATCTTAAATGATCTTATTTTAAATGATCTCATCTCATCTTAAATTATCTCATTCCTCTTAATCTTAAATTGTCTTCTCATCTTGAATTGTCTTATCTTAAATTATATTAAATTATCTTATTTTAAATTATCTCATCTTATCTTATTTCATCTCACCTTATCTTAAATGATCTTATCATATCAATCAAAAGAATGAAAAGGTGCATCTCCTGAAACTCCTCCTTTTTCCGTCTCCAAATCAGACACACGAACTTCATTTCATTCCAGTTTTAAGAACTTTTAAAAGCGCGTAAGAACTTTAACCCAGACTAGTTTGATTTGACCAAAGTCAACATTTAGCCTTTGTTCTAGTTTGACGGAAATAAAAACAAGCAGAAGACAAAGGTGTTAGTGTGAATTATTTAATAGAAATACGACAGTACACATTCTGCATCCTTGGCTTTTGTACAAAGAGGTATCAGGTATATAAAACACAGTACAGCGTAGGTCAAAGGTCATACACGTCCACGTCTGAGTACATTTCAACCATACTTCAAGTGTCAGGAATCCGTCTGTGTGGATTAACCCCTTCCTCGCCGTCACACAGACCTACACTGGCGTCCGTCGACCGGCGCCGCCAGGAGCGTCACGATAAATGAAAATGTGCTATGACTAATAAATATGCCTCGCGTCGGCACGGCAACCAACGCAAATGGAAACCTCGGACTTCCTGTTGGGGCCGCGCCGGGCGCCAAAAACCGAAACACTTAAATAAAAGTCATCGACAGTATCTGTATTAAATATTCTAGTCATGCAGTATATTCAGATGAGAAATAATTTAATAGAGCTTTTCTTTGCAGCTGATCGACTCTGACTCCACACCATGTTAGAGGAAGATGGTCCGTCGTTACCCATCAGCCACCGGGGTTTACGACGAAAACCGCAGACTGTTCGACGGGGGGGGGGGGTCAAGCATTCGGCCCGTGGGCCAAACGTGGCGGGTTTGTCCAGATTTTCCAGTTTGTACGAAATGCGGACGTTGTAAACACGCTCCATCCACCAGTGTCTACGAACTCCAGATTTCGTACGAACTGGAAGACTGGTACAAACCCATCGTTGGTAGAATCTTTGTGACTGAGGCATTAGTGCTCTGTCCTTGAAAATGACAACATCTGGTCTCAGAAAATTTAAAAAAAAAAAAAAAAAACTAGTGTTTTTGGTCTGTTTTTCCATTTCTGTCAAGTAGGAACTTTCTTTTTTGTTATTAGAGAAAATGAAAATCAATCTGTTTTTGAAATTGGGTTTTTCTGTTTTGACAGGGAACAAGAAAAGCGCCCTGAAATTCAATTTCAATTCTACTATTTTAAAATCATTGGAACCACTAGTTTTTGCTGTGTTTCTGAACAGAAGATCCAGTTAGCAGCAGATCCACGGACCGTTTGGGATCAAGGAAATGATGGAGAACCGTAGACTGGGCTGTTACTGCTCCATGGTAGCAGGGAGCGGCCTTGTGTCATCCATCTTTATATACGATCTCTGTTGTAAATAAACATTCCATCCCTGTTCTGTTTGTGTGGGATGAGGCTGGGGTTTCCTTCAGAATAATGGTCTGCTTCTACTAACTGACTTGTTGCTGCACATGTAAACACTAGCGCCTGTTTCTTATTTGAACTATCAGTACTTTTTCTGTCTGTGGTTTCGGTTTTCGCCTCGAACACGTGAAACGAAAGGAAAATGAAAACGTCCGCATGTTTTCGGCGCAGATGAGGCTGAGTGGATGTTCGGAGCTTCCCCTCCTCTGGCACAGTCGGTGGAGTGCCGCGCGCACGCCGGCGTCCGCTTTGCCTTCCTCGTGGCGTGGAGGGAGGCGGCGGCGGCGTCCGGGACTAGGAGGCCGGAGGTCGTACGGCGCGGCAGGAGTGGCAGCAGGCCTTACTGTAATACCAGTGGCTGCACAGGTTGACCTTCAGCGCCAGCAGACAGTTGGTGGAGGGACGATCCTGACAGCTCTCATCTGCAGAACACAGAAGAGCCAGTCAGAGCGCACAGCAGCGGGCTAGCAGCGATAGCACGAGATGCAATCATGGAAAACCAGGTTATGATCAGAAACAGAAAAGGTAAGACCACATTCATCACCATCATAATGTGCCTTTACTTTTGTTCTTCTTTGTGTCGTTCAGTGAGTTTTATCAGCAGAAATAAACCTTGTACTGTTGCGCCGATAGTTTAGTGTTAGCTTTGCGGTGTTAGCTTACCGCTGTGAGCTTAGTGTTATCTTACCGCTGTTAGCTTAGCGCTGTTAGCTAAACGCTGTTAGCTTAGTGTTAGCTTAGCGCTGTTAGCTAAACGCTGTTAGCTTAGTGTTAGCTTAGCGCTGTTAGCGAAACGCTGTTAGCTTAGTGTTAGTTTAGCGCTGTTAGCGAAACGCTGTTAGCTTAGTGTTAGCTTAGCGCTGTTAGCGAAACGCTGTTAGCTTAGCGGTGCAGAGTTTGTCTCATTAGTTTGTCGTTTTATTACATGATTTATGATATACCCTGGTTTGAGCAAAATCATTGAAAAAATAAAGAAAACCTGAAATGAAATAAACAAGAAATTATTTAAATAACCAATAAAATTACTAAAACGTACCAAATTACTGACCATATAAATTAACACAAATGACAGCAAAAAAAAAAAAGGTAGAAAATGAACAAGAATCTGAAGAAAATTAAACAAAGCAGAGAAAAAAATGAATGAAATCAGAGAAAATGAACAAAATAATTCTGAAAATGAACAAAAATGAATAAAATAATCAACAAAATAAGCAGATAAGATAATGACGAACAAAGGAATACAAGCTGGAAAAAGAACACAAAACTTAACAAAAAGAAACAATGAGGAAGAAAATGAGCAAAATCACTGAGAAATTAGCAAAATAATTGCGTAAATGAACAAAAATGAACAAAACAATCACAAAAAGGAACAAAATTGAGCAAAATCATCATGAGAATGTCCATTTTAGGATTTGTGTTCTGGTTTCTGACAGTTGGTTTTATTGAGCTTTTAGCTGATATTCTTCTGGTTTTGCGGACGTATAGATTGTGTTTATTGATACAAGTGTAGTGTGGCGTTACCATGGCAACACAGATGGAACTGTGGCTGCCTCTGGTACTGGGGGGCCAATTCTAAACTTTTATGCTTTTTTTTATGGTTTTGTGACTCCAAAACAATTACGGTGGGCTGTGGCATTACCTGGTGGCTCTGTGGGGCAGGGCTGCAGGGTGCAGGTCTGTTTGGCCACTGGTTTAGTGAGGGGGTCACATCCTCGCACCAGCTCCCGACCCTGGTAACACTTGACGTCCCTCATCCTCACACCTACGCCGCATGTCTTCGTGCACTGAGGAGAGACACAGGCGGAGACACGTTAACCTGGACAAGCAGGGAGCGGAGCTTTACCTGAGAGGGAGGGGGTTAGGCGACTCACCTCAGACCAGGGTGTTGTGTACCATTTGAAACACGGCCTCTCGAAACACGTGTTCTCTTCGTCCGGCTTCTCGTCGCCGCCGCACGCCTCATCGTCGTAGATCTGGAACTTCCCGCTGCTGATGCCGACGCAGAGGACGTTCCTCCGCTTCACGCCACGACCACAGGTGGTGTTACACTGTGTGGGCGGAGGACATGGACATGTCAATAGGAAATGAACAGGAAGTGGAACTAATGAGTTTCAGATACTGAACTAGGTTTGAGTCTGAGGATGGAGGCGAGACTGAACCAGGAAGTAACAGAGACATCACAGTAGTATATTTACTATTACTAAAACTATTACTAATATTACTACTAATACTACTACTGCTAATACTTTTACTAATACCACCACTACTACTATTACTAATACTACTACTATTGCTGCTGCTAATACTATTACTATTACTAATACTACTGCTACGATTGCTACTGCTACTACCTCCCAGTTTGGTGTTATCCAGTATAACAAATAGAACCAGTATACCCAGTATAACCAGTGGTTGTGACTCACCCTGTCTCAGTCCTGGCTGACCCAGTATAACCAGTTTAACCAGTATACCCAGTGGTTGTGACTCACCCTGTCTCAGTCCTGGCTGACCCAGTATAACTAGTTTAACCAGTATACCCAGTAGTTGTGACTCACCCTGTCCCAGTCCTGGCTGAGCCAGTGGGGGGTGCAGTCCCTCTCTCCACAGGGGTGAATGGCCAGGGGCTTGGTCTCGGCTGAACACTGGTTTTCTGGGACCACGCGGCCCTCGGGGGCCTTACAGTACACATGACGCACCATCTTCCCCTGACCGCACGACCCCGAGCACTGCAAGCACAGGGGTCAGAGGTCAAAGGCACCACTCATCACAACACAGACACACCATCACAGGAGACACTGGTTAAACGGCATCATTAAGCAGAGTTTGAGTGTATTTAGACCGGGGGTGTCAAACGTACAGCCTGTGGACCAAAACAGGCCGCCACATGGTCCAATCCAGTCCACAGTCAGACTGAGGTTAGTTCAGGTTCCACATTCAGACCAAAATGATCTGAAATCGAATACTATCATTTAAACTTGTGAACGAGGACAAATATAAACTCTTCCCTTATGTTTTTGTGTAAAAAGTAAAATGACATGAAAATGTTTACATTTACAAACTGTCCTTTCAAAATAAAATGTGAATAATCTGAACAAACATGAACAACATGAAATGTCTGAATATAAAGTACTGTAATTGTTCTGTCTGTTATTAAATGTTGTGTGTATTTGTAGATCCACTGTGATCTGTATGTGTTAATCTACATGTATAAATGATAAACTGAGGCAGAATATTGTTAAAATTACACTTATTTTTCTTAAGAAACTTCAGGTTGTTCAGGTTGAATTTTTCTTTTTTTTGATAGTTTGTAGATGTAAACATTTTCATCATTTAATTTAAGATTTATTTAAAAATAAAACAGAAAAGTCTGAGGTTGACATGATTTATAGTTTATTATGTTATTATCTGAATTGAGACCATATTGGTCTGAATGTGGAACCTGAACTAAACTGGGTTTTCGTTGTGATTTAGACGTTTACAGACATGAGCAGGTAAGTGTTGTACATAAATATGAGTCTGAAACAGGTTTGAAAGGAGGAAAATTCCTCAGAAATATAAAAAAAACTTTTGTCATGATTGATCAGCAATGATGATAAATGTTATTGATTTTATGTTTTGCTATTAAATGTGTTTCATGTTTGTAGACGGATCTGGAGAAGAACCTGGAAAGATCTGTGGTTGTAAAACCTCTGGAACATCAGAAAAGACTGTTTGTGGCCAACGACATAAACCATCAGGTAATAAAAGACACGTGGAGACGCTGTGAACAGGTGCTTTTACTGTCGCATCAACTCTGTAAATCTGGGAAACATTAGACGGACAAAAGGCTGTCGTCGACGAACGAAAACACCCCAGATATGAACAGTTCAGAGAAGGTTGAAACTAAGGGTGTCAAACCAACGGCCCATGGGCTAAAAGCAGCCACCGCAAGGTCCAATCCCCCAAGTAGATTATCGTAGGTTGTTTTTTAATTTTATGGTTCCTATCTGTGTGTGTGTGTATGTATGTATGTATGTATATACACACACACACACACACTGCCCTGGTCTAAATCCTGCATCTCCAAACACACGTCTGTTCTGTGGACATGTCAGACACACATCGGACACATGTCAGACACTCACGGGTCCCCACTCAGACACAGTCCAGTGGCGTTCACAGGGGGGGCCGGTGCAGTTCTTGACACCAGGGGGTTTGGTCATGGGGTCACATGGTCTGGTCTCGTCGGAGCAGCGGACGTCGCGGGTCACTTGGGCTCTGCGGCCACATTTGGCCGGACACTGGACGGACACAGAAACAGGTCAGAACTGTCTTCTGATGTGGACGGGCCAATGAGTGAGCGGGACGTCGGTACCTCAGTCCACTCGGCCACCTCCCACTGTGGACCGCAGGCTGGACTCTTGCAGGCCCGCCTCTCCACGGGCCTCTCCAGGTCAGCCATGGTGCACAGGTCACTGTAGACGGAACTGTCCAGACCCGGGGACAGCATCTTCCAGCATCGGACCTGACGGAACTGGAACCCCTCCCCACAGGTCCGGGAACACTCGCTCCAGCTGCTGGCCTCCCACCTGCAAGACCCCCCCACCCCACACACCCACACTGATCAGGGCGGGAGCTGGATGGATGGAGCTACAAGGACAGACTACAGGTGCACTCTGGGTAAATGACCATGGGAGTAACGTACAACTCCTTATATGGACATGCTGGGCAGGTTTATTTATGGGTCCCATCTTCAGGTTTTACCAAAGGAACTTTTTTCCCACAGTTTTTATATTTTATTAATATTTTTGTTATTTTTTTCAAAAGATTCCAATATTTATTTTATCCTTGTTTAAAAATAGAGCAAAACAAAATGAAGAAAACAATTACAGCTAAATTTAACCTGATAGTAGAGGTTTTTATCTTTAAATGAGGAATCATTGGTTTATTTAATCCTTATGCTTCTTCAGTTTGGAACTTGGTAAATAGGAGGAAATGAGCACATACATATAAACAGAGTAGTGCGTATTTTCGGTTCAGTTCCACTCATTGTGTCGCCCCCTAGAGGGTGGATGGTGAACAGGTACCTGGGCTGACATTCTCTGCCGATGCAGAAGTCGTGGACCGGCTCAGGTCGGGTCAGAGCGTCGCAGTACATGTCATGAACCTCCACGCCGTCGTAACGAATGCATGTGACGAAGGACTTGGACACTCCTGAAGACACAGGAAAATGCATGTAAAATACACAACGGTAACCAGTGGAGGACAGAAACACATCCTAGAACCGTAAAAAAGAACAGACATGATGTATCTATGGGGGATTTTTAGGTAAAGAATGAACGATGTGTTTCAGTGGATGATAAATATAATAACAACCTCAAGATTTGATTCAAATTTTTCTTTATGTCTCCAAAATCAAACCAGTTTCCCTCATTTACATGATGTAGAGACACTGAGGTCATGTGGAAAAGAATGTGTTCACATTTTTATAAGTTTTATTGTGATTGTTGTCATATTTACAAGTTAAGTTGGTCCTTTTATTTTCATTATTATTTATTTGGTGACCTTGGTAAACTGTGGGTTAATTCAGGCTGCGACGTCCACATCAGTACATGATTGACAACAGCTGACCAAGTCCCACCCACATCAGCTGACTCTGTTCTGTACATCCTATTGGTTGATCTCTCATGTAGGCAGACATATTTAATCTGCTTTTCACTCTGCATCACATTTAACATTTGTTTTTAGCTCTGCATATGATAACGGAAATGGTTTTATCTGTACTCCTTTCCTCTGACTTTAGCTATTTTTTTATTTCCTGTATTTCACTGTTTTTAATCCTTATTCATTCACGTCCATGTGTTTATAACTTGTCTTTTAGTTTTGTAGCCCTCCTGTGCATGACATGTCCAATTACGCTTGCCTTAATCCCTAATGTTAATATGTTAACCTTTACCTGGAATCAGGGCTCAGGGGTTAAAGGGTTACAAACCTAATAATGGTGTTTTGTTTTTTTTTTCAGTAAAAGTCCTCCTGGTTGCCGTGGTTACCTATAGAGCAGGTCATGCTGCAGGGCTCCTGTGACGACAGTTTCCATCGGTACATGTCGGCAGCGCTCAGCTTCAGGTTCTTCTGGTAAAGCCTCGGATTCCCTCTGATGCACAAAAACACACGTTATCTGTGTACAGGTGTGGAATACGACCCCATACTTCCACTGCAGTAGTACTACATGTCACGGGTACATATTGTAGTACTGATATAGTTCTGTGTCATTAAAGTGTCACTGATGAGTCCTTAAAGTACACTTCATGTGTGACTATTCAAGTTATTCAGTCTTACCTGAACATCATCCATGTGGAGTTGGAGTGTGATTCAGACACACTTTGTTTTTTTTATCACATCACATAAAAGTCCTGCACACATTCTTGTCATAACAACCCCCCCCCCCCCACACACACACACACACACACACACACACACACACACTCCCCCTTCCACCGCCAGACGTTTATTTAAGGAATCAGAGGCCCTTCGACTTTAACTTCCACATCCAGACTCTGATTCCTGCACATTTTATCCGGTCCCTGGAGGTTCTGCAGTCTGAGGCTCAGCTTGTCTGGCAAATACCTTGAATTATTTGTTTGTAAGTGTAGCTGCATGCTGACCCCCTCCCCCCCACCCTCTGCTGGGCTCGTTTCCTCTCCGGGGCGTGTTGTCGGGTGTTTTATGGGTGCTGGCTGCAGATGAATTCTAAATCCGGTGAATGCTAAAGCTGTCTGCTAGTCTGTCTACCTGCGTTTCCTGTTGGTGTTTACCTGTCGCACTGCCTCTTCACCTGTAGGACATCTGTACTGTCTGTCTGCCTGCCCATCTGTCTGTCTCTGCGCTTTGCGGCCTGTAATGTACATCTACATGTCTTTACTGATTTTTAATCCATCTGTCTGTCAGTGATACAGAGGTTAGAGGTCAAATCTACTTTCAAACCTACTGCAAACCTCACAAAAACCAAGTCTTTCCAATAAACTCCCAACATTTGGATTCATGTTTCTACACTCTATCTCCAAAAGTACTGGGACACCTCTGCAGATCATTGAATAAAGGTGAATAAAACCACTCCCCTACACATGCAGACACTTCTACAGACATTAGTGTTGGACACTGATACCATCAAATTGCATTGTATGTCACACCAGTTCTTAAGGCATTTGGCGTGCTATACTTACGCATTTTCGACCTTTCGCGTGTTATTCATTACCATTTTATCGCGTGTCAATTTACACCAAGATCTCCAGTCCACATAACCCTAACCCTCAGTGCGTGGTATTTGATGCAGTGTGAACAGCTTAGAATGCACACGGATAACACACCAATTAAAAGTGGCGTGTATATCTGCGTGAGTCATGACATCACGTTGAGTGTTGAATGAGTCGACTCTCAGAACCTCAGTTCCAGACCTTCAAACTCCAGAACACATTAACACACCTGTATTTGTCCCCAATACGCCGATAATTTATCATTAATCTGATTTATTTAGTTCTTTTACATCTGCACATGGCAAAAAAATTGTACAAACAGAAATGACCTCGTCAAACATGAGTTGAAGACAAAACCAAAAGGTTTGATTCCACCGTCAC
This sequence comes from Apogon hyalosoma, assembly GCA_037367295.1. Taxonomy (NCBI): domain Eukaryota; kingdom Metazoa; phylum Chordata; class Actinopteri; order Kurtiformes; family Apogonidae; genus Apogon; species Apogon hyalosoma. Next base: position 3,888,915 of record JAPQRP010000030.1, on the reverse strand, counting down.
TACATATGCACGATAATGTATTTACGTACTTACATATTGTATGTAATAATGACAAGAACTTTCTGTAGAACTTCAGTACTTTGGCTCTGGGAAACACACAGACATTTGTGTTGCAGTCGTTGTAATACTTGATCCTCAACACTAGAACAGACATGAGGTCATTTTGTTCTCTCTCATCTATTAAAATGCATGGAATGGAATGGAATAAAAACCAGATGATTCACAGTCAATGACTTTTACTTAAAGCTCCATATGACTTTCATCACCAATTTTTCATCAAATCTGTAAAACCTGAGTCATAACCTAAGTATCACAAATCCGTAAATCTTTCCGTGATTACTCACCTGAATCTCTTCCCTCACGGTGAACAGTTTCCAAGTGTACTCCACCATAAACAGTCCATTTGTTTACCAACAGAGCCGGTCAGTCACTCGGGAGTTTTCGGAAATTTGTTGTGAAATGCATTGTAGGAGGCAGAGCTCCATGCTCCTCAACGAGCAATGAGTGTAAAAACCAAATCTGACATCAATCATATTTAGAAGATGTTAAATAAAAACATGCTCTCGGTTCTGAATCAGCAGGAAATGGATCATGTTGGTAAAGAAGGTTCTTTAGTTTGAAAGTCTGGTTTCAACTGGTTCTAGATGTAAAGTGTCATGTGATAGCTTTTGTTATGATTTGATACAAATAAAAATTGATTGATTGATCTCAGATCCAGAACCAGACCCAGATTTGGGACAGAATCAGGTCAAAATGTGGCATTGATTTGGAGTCTGAGGACAGACCGACCTGATTATAAATCCCTTGCAGGGACATTGGAAAGTCCTAAAAACATCAGAGCAGTTGAACGTCACATCAGGACTCGGCTCCGATCACCGTCAATCTTCACTTCAACAGACTCAGACTTGTCCAAATCGGACTTATACTCTCAGTTATGGTTCCTCAACGAACAGTGAAGCTACTGATAATGATTTTTTGAAGAATCCTTTCATCAAACCCATCGAAGGGTTCTGGGTTTTATGAGCTGTGAATGGGATCCTTTAATAATCACACAAAGAACAGGACGGCGGGTTCATTGACCTGTGGTTTTCACGGTGATGTTCAATGACCTTCAGGTGTGTGGAGGACGTTCATGTCCAGATGCAGTAGAATCGGGTTTTTAAGAGCAAAGCATTGATTTATTTACGCACAAGAATCCCATCAACCTGCCCTTCATCACTTCTGTACCTTCAATACTAGAACTTCAACACTGATGTGTCCATGTCAGTGTTTTTCATTTGATTCATGCATTCATACAGTGTAAATAAAACTGATTCTGGTACTGGTTCTGGGTGGATTTATGTAGTTCTGGTTAGTTTACCTGGTTCTGTTGGAGCGGCTGGAGCTCCGCCCTCCACTCTGGACCGTTTTGTTCTGGTACAGCCCGTCACCACTGTCGTTGCCTTTGCGGCCCAGAGCAAACTCCAGCGTGTCGTTGACCCGTTCAGCGCTGCTCAGTTCCAGGTCCCCTGGACCTGCCTCCAAGGAGAACAGGCCACCTCCTTCTGTCAGTAGGTGATTGGTGGAGATGTTGATGAGCAGCTCATCGGCACTGATCCGGCCGTCCAACAGAACCCTCCAGATGAGGTTTGGGGAGTCGGGGCCCGGGTCCAGGGGTCCAGCGGCAGCGCTGGGGGGATGGGCAGTGCTTCCTGCATGGCTGCTGTTTCCTGGTCATGGGTTAAAGTGACAACAAAAGCAAAACATCAAGATTTACTCGATTAACACAGAACACACAACACAAGACTTTAGTACCTGTATGTTGAGGTTCTGGTGCTTGTATATTGCGGTTCTGCTGGTTCTGGTACCTGTATATTGGGCTTCTGGTGGTTCTGGTACCTGTATATTTGGGTTCTGCTGGTTCTGGTACCTGTGTATTGGGGATCCACTGGTTCTGGTACCCGAATATTGGGGTTCCTCTGGTTCTGGTACCTGTATATTGGAGTTCCTCTGGTTCTGGTACCTGTATAGTGGGGTTCTGCTTGTTCTGGTACCTGTATATTTGGGCCCGTTGGCTCCGTCCTGGTCACAGTCGATGGCCGCTGTCTCCTCGTAGACCTCGTTGGTCTCTTGGACCTTCTGTCCATCTGGACCCGGGTCGGCGTCAGCGGTGCCCTGGTCGTAGATGCTGCCGTTGGGGGGCAGTAGACCCCCCAGCCCCACCTCCACTGACACCTCCCCGGCCGAGGAGTCGGCGCCCGTGTAGACCGGGGGAGGGGGAACGGGGGGCAGCGAGTCCCGCAGAACTGTGTACTCGTAGGTGATGTACGGGGTCCGCCCGTTCTGGTTCCACACCTGGACCACAGAAACACAACCAGGTCAGACTCATCTTAGTTCAGGTCCACAGACGGAACCAGTACCAAGTGGGTTGGACCAGTACAATAATAACATAGATAATGTGAATTGGTAGTTATATTAATATTTTCATATTACATTAAATTTTCATGTTCATTTGGGTTATAATTAATAACATCTGCTGCTGGTTCTGTTTTTATTACTTTTTACTGTGTTTTTTAATGTTTTATTTGCTCTTCGAATTTAAGTAAAATGCTGCTGGACATAATTTCATTGTTAGAAACTGCAGTGACAATAAATGTCTATTCATATTGTGAAATTTATAAATTTCAATCACAAATTAAAAAAAGTGCAAAAGATGTGAAAACACAACATTAAAGTACTTTATTTTGTTGTTATATCTGGTGATACAGTTAAAACATATTGTTATGAGAACATAAAAAACTCTTTGGAAATTCAATGATATGATGTAAACTGATCTTGTTATAACAGTCATTTCCTGACGCATTAAATGTTTCTCTTTGTTGGGGATATAAATAACACTAGTGCGTTGACCCGTGTGGATCCATGGGTTCTACATGTGGTCATTTTTCTGTTGTTGTGTATTTGTGGATGCTGTACTGCATTTGTCCAGCAGTCACCGCCAAAGCGTTGTGAGTACAGCAACGTGATTGTAAGGCTATTGTATTCAAAGTTACTAATATCTGCCAAAATATTGGTCCTATCAACTTACTGTTTTCACTAGTCTGTTCACTGAGCAAAAATACAGAAGTCTGACAAACTGCAGCAGTCAGCTGTGTACGGAGTTAGAGTGATTTTATGTACACATACACGTAGACACACAGAGGTCACTTAGCTTTTATCATATAGATAACAATAGTCACTGGTACCAGGATGTTGATGGCCTGGTCGATGGGGCCTTTGGCTACGATGTACTCGATCCCGGTCTCGTACACGTCCATGGGTCGCCGGTACTTGAACACGGTGCCGGCGGCGTGGAAGTTCTGTGGACTGTCCACCTTGTAGGCGCCGTTGAAGAAGAAGTTACCAGCCTGATCAGTCACAGCTGACCGACGACACACAACACAGTTACACAATGCAACACACACAAATACACACACACACACACACACAAATACAAATGTAAATACACACATATATATATATATATATATATATATATATATATACACATGTAAAAACACAAATACACACATAAATACACACATGAATATAAACATAAATACATGGAAAAACACACATAAAAACACATTGATACACACATCCACTGATTGAAAACCCACCCAGGACATCCGCTGACTTCTTCCTCTCAATGATCTGGATATCCCATGATCCTTCAGGGATTTGGGTGATGAAAGAGTAACCTTAACAACAGAAGACAGACGGCAGTGAGCACCCCATCAATTTATATGTATATATTCTTAACCCTCCGGTATCCAGGTCAGCATATTATTCACACTCTACTCTTCATGTTATTAAGGGTCATATTTTTCTCAGTTTGTTTTAGGTCTGAATTCAAAAGTTTTACATTTTTGCCTGATTTTTACATGATTACACTAACACCTTTCTACCAAGTGAGTGCAAAATGTACACTGACACGTTAGTATTTTGTTAGCCTCGTAGCATAATTGCTAAGTCATGTTTTTGGCTAAATTTTTATAGCTGCATGAAATTAAGTAGTCAGTCAGTTATGCAGAAAAAAGTTAAAGTCATGCAGATTTCACAGTTTGACCAAAAATATGACTTGGGCAATTATACCATGAAGCAAATGACACATTTTAGCATTAACGTTTGACCTGGCACAAAAAATAATAATGTATGTTAACCAATGTTGGTGTTAATCATATGCCTGGAT
>JAPQRP010000030.1:3538397-3548459 GCA_037367295.1 Apogon hyalosoma | reverse complement strand
AACGCCAAACAGTCAACGTTAAACGCCAAACAGTCCCCGTTAAACGCCAAACAGTCAACGTTAAACGCCAAACAGTCCCCGTTAAACACCAAACAGTCAACATTAAACGCCAAACAGTCAACGTTAAACGCCAAACAGTCCCCGTTAAACGCCAAACAGTCCCCGTTAAACACCAAACTATCATCTTATGGATTTGTCGTCTATAGTTTACAAATAATTGCAAAAGAAGATGTTAAAGATCAAAGATGAAACAAGATGAAAACCATAAAAAAAAAAGAAAAAAACATAAAATATACATTATAGTTTGATTGTTTGGAAGTAAAAGTCAGTAAAAGTATAATTATTATGATAATTTTATGGAAAAGTTTGGGTCCATTTGTCATCGATTAAAAATCTGCACATTTGAACTGAACACAGTTAAAGAACGAAACACTTTAAAGAGTTTTCAATAATCGACTGATGTGGACGAGACGAACAGAAACACGACCATGTGCAAAACGTCCACGTTCTGGTGAATATTCCATCATGACAGATACGTGAATATGTTTATTATTTTATTAAACCTTTAGACTCTTTCATCTTCTGTTAATGATGATGTTTTACATCTAAAAGACTCACAAGTTCATTAAAAAAATATAAAAAACTCATGAGCAAATTAATGAACATATTGAAGAAACCATCAGTACTAATGAATTTTTATAATTATCATTTATACGATTTATAAGATGAAATATAAAAGTAAAAGAACCCGGAAAAGTTGAAAAACACTTTGAAGACATTTTTCATCCGTCCTCATAGTTAAATTTGACTAAGATCAGAGAAAAATTATAATCACTATTTAAAAAACAGAATAAATCGACTAAAATAAGAAATATCAGACTTCCTGTCACCAGTATTTCTAAATAAAGTTCTATATTTAATAAAATTGATATTCTCTTCAGTTCTACTAGTGACGAAAGACAAGGTTTGAACTAATCTTATCGAATAAATACACATTTTTTCTTTTGTGTCTCGTAAATAATGCTAATTAATGCAGATTAGCTAAATTTTATGTATGGATTTTAAAAACAGTGTCTAAAAATAAAAGTTTATCAAAATCCCTGAAACTTTTAGGATTTTACTGTCACTTATTTTGTAATTTCCATTTTGCTTAGCTAACTAACTAATGTTAGCTACCAGTAGGTCATTAGATAATGTTAGCTGCTGTTAGGTTCCTAGCTAATATTAGCTGTTGTAAGTGTGCTAGCTAGCCTTATGTGCTATCATCTCACTAGCTCACATTAGCCTCTATTACTTTAATTACATTCACTTCTGTTATCTTGTTAGCGAATACTAGCTACTGTTAGATGGTTAGCTATTGTTGATGTGTTTGATTTATTCTTATAGTTTGTAAAACATTAACACAACCAGGAAAAGTGAAAAAACACTGACTGCAAAGCACATTTGTCATCCATCCTCATAGTTCAGTTTGACTAATATCAGAGACAAATTACACTATTAAAAAAAAAACATCAATGGACTAAAATAAAAGTATCAGACTTCATTTGTTTCTCAAGTTTTTATTGTAGAAAATGCAACCGTCGGTGCCGTCTTTTTTACGTTACAGAAACATGAAAACACAACTCCTGATATGTTTAAGAGATTCAACACTGCATTAATATAAAGAACATCAGTGATTTTCATCCTTTTATTAAACAAAACATTAACAGTCAATGACATATTCATATATCCATGGATTCTTATATTAACACTCCTTTGCACACGTTCACAATATTTTTGCGAACATGATTGAAAATTCACCTCATCGCACAGGAAATTGTATTTTTGTGATGGAAAAATATTGTAAAAATGACATTTTTTAAAGAAATGATAAAGTGCTTCGATGGCATTTGACACTTGCTACATGTGTTTTTTTTTTTTTTTTTGGATATTTTATTTTCTACTGAAATGAGGCTATTAAAGTATTAGATGCATAGGAAGTGCAAGAAAATTTGGCCAATGAGGAATAATTTGGCAACAAGAGACGAATGATGAGCTACATATTTTTATATCAGTGCAAGTTTTCACGATATTTATCCGACAGCATCGACATTAAGAGTCGTAAATGAGAAATTCACCTCCGGTTTGTGCCTGATGACGTAGATGTTTATTGTCCAGGTTTAGATGAGAAAAACTGTCACCGTGATATAAACATAATAAATGTTAGCATGACCACAGTGAACCCGATAAATTAGGTTAATGTGAATAAATGGAAGATTTACGGATGTGAAATAGTGTTTTCTTCTTGTAACTGAGTGTTAATGTTTATTGTCTAAATGAATAATTCCGATAAATACTGTATTTTGTTCATATTTGAGCTAACTGCTAAGCTAATGTTAAGGCTGATGATTCCCTGGAGACAAAAATAAACCGTTGCCTTTCATATGTTTTTGCTACAACGTTGAGAAGTGATCGATTAACGTCTTTATCCAACGTAAAAGGTCACTGGAAGAACCGAAATATAATCCACTGTTTTCTGTCCATGAGGAGTTGAACGTTCGGGCTCTAAACCCAGTTAGCTTCGTAGGCTAACACATTTGAATTGACCACAGACTCATGTTTTTTCACCTGTTTTCCTCTTAGTGGTCACGTCTAATATATTTCATCTGTTAGTTGATATGTTCACTTGATAAATACGTAAAATATCTGTCACTTATATTAGTTTTTATCTGCATACACTCGAGATCGATCAGAAGTCCTTTAGTAGGTTTTATTTAAGACACAAAATATTTGTCAGCCAACAGGGATAATAATAATAATAATAATGATAATAATAATAATAATAATAAAAACTTAACTCATTTATTATACAAAACTTACAGGAATGAAGCCTTTAATATGGCACTAAATCATTGTTCAGCTGCTTAAACACTCAATCTGCGCTCAGTTATTCTGTGTCTGTGAAAATACTACTTCCTGTCACCAGTCTTTCTAAATAAAGTTCTATATTTAATGAAATTATTATTCTCTTCAGTTCTACTAGTGACGAAATACAAGCTTTCAGTTAATCTTATCAAATAAATACACATTTTTCTTTTGCATCTCATAAATGATGCTAATGAACACACATTAGCTAAATGTTATTAATTTTAAAAAAGGGGTCTAGAAATAAATTTTTATCAAAATCCCAGAAACTACTGTCATTTTGTTGTTTCCATTTTGCTTAGCTCATGAACTAATGTTAGCTACTGGTAGCTCGATAGCTAATGTTAGCTGCTGTTAGGTTCTTAGCTAATATTAGCTGTTGTATGCTTGCTAGCTAGCCTTATCTGCTATTATCTTACTAGCTTACATTAGCCTCTATACTTTAATAGATACCATTCACCTCTGTTATCTCGCTAGCGAATACTAGCTGCTGATAGATGGCTAGCTATTGTTGTATTTGATTTAAAACATAGTCCTATAGTTTGTAAAAATGTTAATAAACCCAAAGGTGAAATTTATATTGATGTTCTGCTGAAAATTACTTAAATACTAGTGACAACAATTAGTATTATCATGTTTCTGGTACAGATCAGATAGTGATTAGCATCTTAGCATGTTAGCATAAGAGAATGTAGCTATGGCAGTGCTAGTGCAGTGGATTAAATATCCGCATTTATTTGGGAAAACCTAAATAGTGTTAATATAACTAGGTTTCAGTAACAGTCAAATATATTATCAACAAATGACGAACAACTGAAAAGAATTTGACAAATTATTATTATTTTGTTTTTAGTTATTTTAGCTCCAAAGGTCATTTAAGACGGAAACACTAACACTTTACAAAAACTTAAACTCCTGTTGTTACTAAAAGTACATAAATGAGGTTATAAATATAAACTGAATTATTTTAATCCTTGATACTGTCCTGTCTGTAACGGCAGCACCACTGGCACTTTATAAAGGTCACATTATTATTATTATTATTTATTGACGTGTTTGCGTGTTAATGAACGTGTATGAGTGGTGTTTCCTTTTGGACTTCGGACTGATCTCTGTTGCATCGTAACCACAGTTTCTTTTTTTTTTTTTCTTTTTTTTACCAACCCTCCACCTCCACCGTGAACGGTTCTTTGATGGCGATGCGACCGCTGTTGACGATCACACACTCGGTGTTGGGCAGGTTTCGGTCGTTGGTGTCCTGGAGCTCGATGGTGTGGACGACGGACTGGAAATGAAACCAAAGCCGGGTCAGAAACACTGATGAAGACCACCGCCACCCAGCCACCACCGGCTTTAGTCTGAACAGGGCTGTTAGTTCAGCTCCAGGTGGACCCATTAAATAATAACCTCTAAATAAATGTGCACTTTCTTCTCTTTGTTTGAGTGTGAAATTTAAATTGCATTATAAAAATGTGAATAACCTACATGCTCGGTGGATCTGTTGGTAACTGGGTTTTCTTTTCAGAAACTGAAGTAAAACTAGCGGTTGATGGATTTTCATTTTAAAATAGAAGAATTAAAATTGAAATTCAAGGCGTTTTTCTTTTTCAGAGTCTAAACAGATAAACTAAATTTAAAAAACAGTTTGATTTTTGTTTTCTCTAATAACAGAAAATAAAGTTCCTACCGACAGAAATGGAAAAACGGACCAAACACACCTGTTTTTTTTTTTTTTTCATTTTCTCAGACCGGATGTTGTCATTTTAAGGACAGAGCGCTAACGCCTCGGTCAGAGATTCTACCAACGATGGGTTTGTATAAATCTGGACGTCGCAGACATGCTCCCTCCACGAACGTCTACGAACTCCAAATTTCATATGAACTGGAACGGATTAATTTAGTCCTTGTGGTTCTTCAGTTCTAAGCTTTAGAACTTGGTAAAAAGGAGGAAATTAACACTAATTAAGTAGAAAAAACAGGTTCAGTGAGATTTTCTACTCAACCACTCGTCTAAAATCCAATCAATGACCTGGAATCCTCTCATTTCAGAACCGTCATCCTTTAAATCTATCGTATGTTCTTGACAGGTTCTAACGTCAGTGTGTTTTACATGAACAGGTTCGTGCAGCAGCGTCTGATCCCACCCACCATCCCGTCCAGGACTTTCCCAAAAACCACGTGCTTCCCGTCGAGCCACGGCGCCCGGGCGGCGAGGATGAAGAACTGCGAGCCGTTGGTGTCAGGGCCAGCGTTGGCCATACTCACCTGGAACCGACACACACACACACACACAGGTATGAAGAACCCTAACAGGAGCATTAGTTCAGTCCCAACAGCAGGGCTAGACCAGAACCTGTTAAAACCAGGTCCGTGATTTAACACATGGATGAGCTGAAGATGGAAGAAGATTAATGCAGTTATAATCAATAACATGAATAAAAATGGACAAAAAGGACAATAGCAAATTTAGAAAATGAACAAAAAATGAATATAAGATGGAAAATGAACAAGAAACTGAGCAAAAGTAAACGTAATGAGGAAGATAAATTAATAAAATCACTGAGAAAAGCAATAAAATAATCAGCAAAATGAGCAAAATTTACAAAATAGTAAAGAAATGAGCAAAAGAAAATCAACGTACAATGGGAAATGATATAAAAATTAACATAATAATACAAAACCTTAAGAGAAATGAGTAAAACCATCAAGAAAAGGAACCAAATAATCAATACAATGAACAACAATTATCAAAATATGGAGATAATAAAGAATTAGAGCAAAATCATTGAGAAAATGAACAAAACTTAGCAAAAAAATTGAGAAATGAGTAAAATAATCAATAAAAATGTACAAAATTGCTGACCATGTAAACAAAATGGACACTAGAAAATTATGAAAATTAGCAAAAATTTTCATCATTAACATTTTGCATCGGATGATGATGGTTTTTTTTTTGCATATTTTTAAATTAAGGTTCTTGATTTTTTTTTTTTCTTGGTGTTTTTGTTCATTTTTGTGATTATTTTGTTCAATTTAGTTTATTTTCTTGACTATTTTGTGAATTTTCACAATGATTTTATCCATGTTTTCCCTCATTCCGTTTATTTTTGTTCAGTTTTTCGGTAAAACACCAAATACAGAATCCAGGATGTGATTCTGAAAACAGGATGTGTTTAATTCATCTCTGATAAATAGATGTGATTTTTCTTTTTTTTGCTTCATGCATTTGACTCATTTCTTGTTGTGTTTTTGCGATTGTGCATTTTTGTCTTTTTTTGTAATGTGATATCATGAATTGTGTACAAATGACACGCTACTTTTAACTGGCGTGTTGTCTGGACGCATTATACGCTTTCCACGTGTATGTTCACGCCGCGTCAAATAACACACAATTAGCACGATTAGCGTTAGGGTTAACGGTTACAGATATGTAAACAGAGCTCTTGGTGTAACTGAAATGTGATCAAATGGTGCTGAATAACACGCGAAAAGATGAAAATGCATATGTATAACACGCCAAATGCAATAAGAACTGACGTGACATACAACGCGATTTCATGAGATCAGTCTGTTTTTTTGTGTTTTTGCGTTTTCATATTTGTCTTTTTTTGTGTTTTTTTTTGTGGTTTTACATTTTGTGTTTTTGTCTTTTATGTTTTTGTCTTTTTTGTGTTTTTTTTTGTGGTTTTATGTTTTGTGTTTTTGTCTTTTTGTTGTTTTTTGTGTTTTTGCAGTTGTGCGTTTTTGCGTGTGTTCGTAAACTCACCCATCCGGCTCCCAGATGCTTCAGTTTAAAGTTTTCATCTGCAAATGTTGTTCCATAAATACTGTGACCTGAAAAAAAAAAACAAAAAAAAAAAACCAGATAAATCCGATAAAGCTGTTGATTTTTACAGTGTTTTTTTTTTCTTCTTTCTTGTGGTTGTGATGGACAGGACTGGGGGCTCATGGGAAATGGAGTTCCTCTCAAAAAAAAAAAAAAAACCCTTCCTGTTACGTGTTTATACGGAATTTCATATGATTTTAAACACAAATAGACAATAAATCCAACAACATCCACAGGAAAAAAATACAATCAATTCATGTTCGTTCATTTTGATTTTCTTTACAATGATTTTATATTAATTTGGCTTCGCATCCGTGTCTTATAATAATAATAAAAAGCCTGTTTTAGGGTTTTGTAGTGTTTAATGTCACTGTTTGTACAGTTTTATCGTTTTATTTAATGATATTCAGTCCAGTTTCATTGTATTTAATTCAGTAAATATTCTACAGTGAATGTCTACATCATATTTAAGTAAAAAAAAAAAAAAGATGTAGTTTTTAATTAAGTAATGGAGTTATTTGTATTAAATACAGTTTGAACAGGATCCTGAAGATGATCTGAAGCTTTTTAACTGAACATCTACACGATCTGTGAATTAAATATAGAAAATACATGATGCAATGGGAAATACAGAGGAAAATATGAGAATAAATGCTGATAAATCACTTTAAAAAGATTAAATGTGGTGGAAAATTCATGTGGAAGTTGAAACAAAAGTAGCTGTAGGTGTTTAAGGGTTAAGTGTCATTACACCTGCCTGTTTTAACTTATTATTATTATTATTGTATTTAATGTGATCTCAGACCGACCTCCGGTTCCGTCTCCAGCTGTGAAATCTCCTCCCTGGATCATAAAATCCTTAATGACTCGGTGGAACTTTGTGCCTTTGTAGCCGTAGCCTTTCTGTGCACGAACAAAACACAAAAAACACGAAAAAAGAGGAAAAAAAAACATAAAACACACATTAATAAGGATCAAAACCCACACAGACACGTTAAACCAGAACAAATGCACACGATCATATGAATAAAACCAACTCACAGGATTATTACACTATAATAATCAGTTTGGTGATATTATGGAATGGATTATAGTTATTACTGGTGTTTTCAGGCGATGAGTTCAGGAACAGCTTGGACTTTCTGTTAAACTCATCTCAAATTGAACTAAAGCTGCAGACGAGTCGATATTTGATGAAAAACAGTGACGTTCAGATCATAAACGTCATAAATCTGAAAGTTTTCATCTGATAAAGGAAACATTTTAAAGTTATTTATGAATAAAATCAGACTAAAAGGTTCAGATCAGGAGGAGTTTGTTCTGTTTTGTCTTTTTCATCATTGAATTGTTGACGAAAATATTTCAGTTCATCACATTTCAATTTGTCACCGCGTTCAGACAATTTACAAACAGACAATTAATGGATAAAGTGAGAAAATAATCTGATTAATAATGTATTATATTTATATAATATTATACAGCACATGATACTATAATGATATTATAATGCAGTAATTGTTCAACAAACATCTAATGTGCATTTATTTCTATTTCACAAAATCAACATCTGTTCGAATGCATTTACTGACTCATGAGAGGACTATTATATCAAAATCATAAACATATGTATATATATACACACACACACAAACATATATACATATATACATATAAAATACCAATTAAAAAACTCTGCATCTGTGCTTTATCATAGATATGTTTGTGTACATCCCACCTCTCCGGTTGCCAAGGCAACAAAGTTGTTGACGGTGAGTGGGACGACTTCCCCGAACAAACCGATGACGATGCGTCCGACCTCGTGACCCGCAACTGTGATGTCAAAAAACACCTGAACGCAACACACACAGAAAACCAGTGAATTTAACGACAGTCATGAAGTATTTACTGATATATTATATTATATTATATTATCCTACAGTACTGTATAAAAGTACAAACACAGTGTACTGGTACTTCACCTGAGTATTTACAGTATTTACAGTATTTATCGTGTACTCGATTACATCTCAGAGTCAAATATTATCGTCTCTGAACAGATTCAACCTGGTTTTACAACAGTTTATACTTTTTATTTATTGGTTTTGACTCATTTTATCTCCAGTTTATCTCCTTTAATAGGATTTTTATTCTAATAGACCCACAATCAAACACATTTAGTGTGTGTTTGTGTGTTATTGTGTCAGTGTGTGTTATTGTGTGTCAGTGTGTGTCAGTGTGTGTTTTATTGTGTGTCAGTGTGTTATTGTGTGTCAGTGTGTTTGTGTGTCAGTGTGTGTTTGTGTGTGTGTCAGTGTGTTTGTGTGTCAGTGTGTTTGTGTGTCAGTGTGTGTTATTGTGTGTCAGTGTGTGTCAGTGTGTGTTTTATTGTGTGTCAGTGTGTTATTGTGTGTCAGTGTGTTATTGTGTGTCAGTGTGTGTTTGTGTGTCAGTGTGTGTTTGTGTGTGTGTCAGTGTGTTTGTGTGTCAGTGTGTGTTTGTGTGTGTTATTGTGTGTCAGTGTGTTTGTGTGTCAGCGTGTGTTATTGTGTGTCAGTGTGTTTGTGTGTCAGTGTGTTTGTGTGTCAGTGTGTGTTTGTGTGTGTTATTGTGTGTCAGTGTGTGGTTTTTGTGTGTCCGTGCGCGTGCCTGTGCGTTCATCCGTGCTGATCTCCTTCTGTCTCTTCAGTGGACACGTGTACATGCTCGTGCTCGTGTGTATCCGCGCGTGTACGTGTCTCATATTCTAGAAGGATCCGTTAAACCCACGGACGGAGACAAGTGTCCGTGCCCCCCCCACCCCCCCACCCCCTCTCGTGCATTATCCGTGCGTGCGTACATGCTGTTTTGTCGTTATTATTTACGCTGCGGTCGCGCGCACACTCGGACGCGGACTCGGTGCAGCTGACTGCGGCAGATGTGACCCACCTTGTCCGTGACTTTGGGTCCGGTCCGGGAGGCGGCGGCGGATACCGGGGAGGCCGCGAACAGGAGCAGGGCGGCGGGGAGGAGAAGCATCTTCCACCGGGAGGAGACGACAGGAGGCCCCACGGAGACACGGAGGAACCACGGCGGCTCACAGCTGGAGGCTGGCCGGGAAGGAGCGCTCCGGAGCCGGCGGGGAGCAGACCACTCCCCCGGTGGGTGGAGCATGTAGCGGAGGCCCGCCCCCTGAGGAGGAGGAGGAGGAAGAGGAGGAGGAAGATTCATCTGTTTATAACTTTCCATGGAATTTTCTTTTGCTATTATTTTATTCATTCTATTATATTTATATTTTAGATTTATTTATATATAATGAAATTATGTACAATGACAAAGCATTTCTATTCTATTCT
>JAPQRP010000030.1:3351116-3361116 GCA_037367295.1 Apogon hyalosoma | reverse complement strand
AATTTAACCTGGTTCTGTCTGCTCTTCATGAATCGGTTAATGTTTTTATTTTTTTTTTACAGGTAACGGTGCCGTCGAAGGCCGTGATGAACGACGGTGGATTCACAAACACTAATGAGCTCCGAGAGGATCGTTTAGACGCTGCCGCCGAACGACCGTTAATATCAGCAGCGACGGCGCAGATGTGAGATTCAATGACCTGTCAGACAGTCGCTCACTTTCCTCTCAGTTTCAGTTTGCATTTCATGAAAGATTTAAAGATCAAATAATATCATGAGATGCAGATGTAGACATTTATCTACGATATTCAGCAGAAAAGATTAAAAAGAGTGAAAAACAGCGAGAGGAGGCAAGAAAATGAAGGAAAAACAAGCTGAAAATGAAGGAAACAAACACAAAAATGACAAAAATAAACAGGACAATTGATGAAATAATAAAGAAATGGAGCAGAAATGAAAGAAATGATTGAGAAAATCAACAAAAGTAAAGAAACTTATCAACAGAAATGAAGAAAATAATCAAGAAAATGAAAAGAAATGATCAAAATGATCCAGTAAATTAAAACAAATGAAGAAAATAATAAAGAAAAAGAACAAAAAGAAGGAAAATAAACAGCAAAATTAAGAAAATAATAAAGAAATGGAGCAGAAATAAAGAAAATGATCAAGAAAATCTACAAAAATGAATAAAATGATCAAGAAAATGTAGAGAAACTAAGAAAATGAACAACAAAATGAAGAACAAATGAAGAAAATGATTGAGAAAATGAAAATAAATTAAGAAAGTAACAAAGAAAAGAATAAAAATGAAGAGAAATGAAGAGAAATGAAAAGAATAAAGGAAAAAATCAAGACAAGTGAAGAAAATGACCGACAAAATGAACGAAAATCGAGAAAATGATCGAGAAAAATCAACAGAAATGAGAATAATCTGAAATATTAACAAAAAAAACTTTAGAAAATAAACAATGAAATAGAATGGAACAAATAATTGATAAATTAACAAAAATATTAGAAAATGAGGAGTTTGGTGCTGGTTTAGTGTTTCTGTCCTGGTGTCGATAGTTTATGTTAAATATTCTGTCATCATATTTCGAGAGTAAAGCCATAATATTATGAGAATAACGTCGCAGTTTAAAAAGAGGTGGGAAAAATTTCATAATTTACCAGAATAAAGTCGTACCCACTCATCGCACAATGTAGAACTTGGAACATTTTTTGAGGTTCTACTTTCATTTGGGGTTTACGCATGAACAAATCCTGAGCCTATTAGCCCCGCCCACCATCAACACATTAGCATTAGTCGAAGGACTTTGACGATGGTTCGCACACGTTTGGGTTTGTTTCGTCGTAAAAACTGAATGGATTTGGAGCGAATGACCTCTTTAGTGAAGAAGGACCTGCCTGGAAGTGGTCGACCGCAGGGCTAGCTGTGGCAAAGCATGACGTTTTATCGTACTATCGCAAAGATTTTTTTAACATAACATTATGAGATTTTTATTAAAACTATGACTTTATTCTCATAATGTTATGGCCTATTTTCAAAATATTCTGACTTTAATCTCATAAAAGTGTGACAATATTTTCCTTAAATGTGGGATGAAAGCGATCGGACTGACCAGTGGAGGAATGTCCTGAAACCTGCTGAGTGGAAACCAGAGACCTGGAGCTGAGACCTGAACGAGAAGAAGGAGGAGGAGGAGGAGGAGGAGGAGAGGAAGGAGGAGAAGAAGAAGGAGGAGGAGAAGGAGGAGGAGGAGAAGAAGAAGGAGAAGAAGGAGAAGAAGGAGGAGGAGGAGAAGGAGAAGAGGAAGAAAAGGAAGAAGGAGAAGAAGAAGGAGGAGAGGAAGAAGGAGGAGGAGAAGAAGGAGGAGGAGAAGAAGGAGAAGAAGGAGGAGGAGGAGAAGAAGAAGGAGGAGAAGAAGGAGAAGAAGGAGGAGAAGGAGGAGAAGAAGGAGAAGAAGGAGGAGGAGAAGAAGGAGAAGGAGGAGGAGAAGAAGAAGAAGAAGGAGGAGAAGAAGGAGAAGAAGGAGGAGAAGAAGAAGGAGGAGGAGAAGGAGGAGAAGAAGAAGGAGGAGAAGGAGGAGGAGAAGAAGAAGGAGAAGGAGGAGGAGGAGAAGAAGAAGGAGGAGGAGAAGAAGGAGAAGAAGGAGGAGAAGAAGGAGAAGAGGAAGAAGGAGAAGAAGAAGGAGAAGGAGGAGAAGAACACCAGGAGTTAAAACACTTCAAATACAGACCAACACTGGGTGTTTTCCCATCAGACATATGCACAAAACTTTAACGATATTTACTAAATGTAGGAAAAACAGAAAAATGCTACATAAATAAATAATAAGAAGGTTGTCTGTGTTGCATGTGGGTGAGGGCGTTCAGTTTTCCCTGGGTTCCCTGCGTTCTGCGTACCCGGGTACAGGTCGTACTGTCCTGACATCAGGTTGTAGCTCATGCCCAGGTGCGTGTGATGGTGCGTGTGCAGGTGTCGGGCGAATGACATGTGGTTCCTCTGTTCTCGCTCCGCCTCCCTCTCGCCCTCGGGGGAACCCTTCTCTCCAGGCTGAGTCCACGACAAAAACACAAACAGGACAACATGATAAAAACACCTGGAGATCAGTGTGAGAACGTGGAACAGTGGAACAGGAGGAGCTACCGTTAGCATGTTAGTTTAATCAGAGAGGCTAAGCTAACATGCTAGCACCATTAGCCTGATTAGCATGCAGCTGCTGAACATTGGTTCTGTTGGTGGTTCTATGACGCGTGGTGTGGACGCTCACAGCAGGTGACTTTCCGTGGTACTGATGGTTCTGCTGCTGAAGCAGATCCATGGCTGACGACGATGACGGGTCGGCGCTCTGCTTGCTGCCCGCTGCTCCTCCTCTGGTGGGCGGGGTCACGTCCGACTCCTCCCTGCCTGCCGTCTTCCCGTACAGCGGGTAATGGAAGCCTGGACGACACGGGGACACGCAACAGGAGAGAAGTGAGGAACATCACGGATCAGCATGTGGAAACTTGAGTATAAGATGTTCTCTGCAGGAACACGGTAAACTCCCACCTTCTGTTGGTTTACGAAAAACACAGAAGAAACAAGAAAAACTAACACGAACTGGATCATTTATCGTGAACAGTGAACGTGGACTCGTTTCAGGTCCTGGTTCCTCATGAACCTTCTTGAGAGGATCTGGTTGGTTCATATCTAGATTAGGTTAGATTGAACTTTATGGATCCCTTGGTGCAGAACCATCAGGTAAGTCAGGTTCCAGTAGCAGCACAAGGACAGACACTGAGGATCTTCAACAACTTACATCCTATCGAGAATACATGGAAGAGGATTAAGGCCCCTGGAGAAAAAAAAATAAGGTCCAATATGTTTTTATTATTCTGAGGAAAAACTCAGACTTTTTGTCTCAGAATATTCATAATTATTAAATATACTGGACCTGAGTTTCATTTTTTCCCAGTGGTCCAAACCCTCTTCTGTAAGAAAATCCTCTCACACACTTGAAGAAAACGGGAAGCAGACACTGTGTACACAAACATACAGATCTGTTGGCTGATCTACAACAGGTTCTGGTGGTCCAGAGTCCTCACCTGGGTAACTGTGGACCAGGGTTGGGGACATGCCCCTGTACGAGCCCCCGCCGCCCTCGCACATGGCCAGGTAGGGCGGGTAGGAGGAGTGCTGGTACTGGATGTAGGGCTGCTGGGGGGTCATGGGGGGGGACACGGCGACCCGGGCGCTCTGGGACTCCTCGGACAGCCCCCCCATGGGCTCCTGGCTCTGCTCCTCCAGCCCCTCCAGGTCCTGGTCTGGGTCCTCCACGTCGATGGCGGGCAGGAGGTCGTGCGAGCCGACGATCCTGGCTTTTTTAGCATCTCCCCCTCCTCCTCGCTCTGCGGCCCCGGCGGTCATCTTGGCCCCCGCCGGCTCAGCTGTAGCCGCCCACTCTTTGCCCCTGTCCGCCTCCCCCTCCTCGGCCTCCTCCCCGTGTTGGAGCTCTGAGTATTTGCTGTGAGGGAGGCGGTGAGCCCAGGCCGGGCCGTCTGAGGGCTAGATCGATGGGGACAAGTGTTGATGTAGTAGTTGCAGTGTTTCCCCTATAATTCTTTGTTAACAGTGGTGGGTGGGAGTCATTTAGAGGTCAGTTCAACTTCGGTCCACGTCTCTGTCCCCGTTTTTGTTTACGTGGCCAGTCGCTAGGCGCTAAAACTAAATACCTTTCAGATTACTTTAAGTCTAAATGGTTTTCCTTTGGTGGTTTTTGGAGGGAGCGTCTAATTTACAGGTTTCATTTGGTTTTATCTGGTGTAGAATTTCTGCTGCGGCGGCCCACCGCTGCTCAGCGACTATAGAGGAAACACTGGGTGAACAGAGCCATAGACAGAGCATCTATCACTGACTCTGGGTGGGATGTTGATGGAGGATGACGACGTTTCGACAGCAGGCGGCCAATCAGAGGTGGGATGCGAGGAGGTCGGCGTTCCTCCCAATGAATCAAGACACACCTCACACATGAGCGGCTGAAGAACAGAAGTGAAACAAGAACAACCTCCTCTGTCCAACACCACATTCATCCAGTTCACACCAGGGGTCGACCGACGGCGCTTCCTGAGCCGATGCCCGTTATCGGCGTCTAACGAGGACGGTTTGGGACCGAACATTCACAGTAGGGATGGACCATAGCACGGTCACATCGCAGGTTAAACTAGAACTTTCCTAGTACTTGAAACCCAAGGAAAGGAGAACTCATTTTCCAACTAATTTACACTCATTGAAGGGTCCTTCGAGCACAGTCGAGTTTGTTGCTAATTACAGCAAATTGATTATAATCACTTTATCACCTTTCGAATGAGCTTAGACCTGGAAAAAAATACAGGAAATGAAGACTAGGTTCCAAAATGTAGAAATGATACTAGTGTTTTTAACATTTTTGTGGGGAGTTGAGGTAAGTTCTTCAGCACCAAAGTTCAGAAAAGACTGGTTTGTGCTTAAAAAGTCTTTGGAGGTTTTCTATGCAGACGATCCACTCTTTTACAAACAGCATTCAGGGTGAAAATGCCTGTATTTTATAGAAAAGTAGGAAAGAGTTAAAATCTTGTGGTTGATTTTTAGTCCATTATGATACTTTTAAGCCAAATACAGAACGTACAACAATATTTCAACAATATTCATTATTAGCTGCACATTGAACTGGAGGGATCGGAAATAATAAGTACTCTAATGATAAATTAATGTTTGTTCCTTGTTTTATTGTTATTTGTAACCAATCACGAAGCCTGTGGGCGGTGCATTACTGCAGACTGGTAACTCATCTCTTATCAACATGTTCTGAACCATTTTAGTCAAAATTCTTCACGATTTTGAGCAATAATAAACTGGAATGTGGAAGGTAACAGGTAGATTTGTCTGAACTGTGGGAACGCTGACAACCACAAACCTGAAGTTTAAGAAACCGGTGGGAAAACCGGAATGTGCTGATGACGCCTGTTACTTGGTGACGTGGTCATCTGCTGAGTTTTCGAATACGCAGGAGTAGCACAAGAAAAGAGGAAGCTGTGGGGGTACCCCTATGTGACGACCCTGCCCCCTATGGGCACTAGGGGGTCACTGTCCAGTCTGGTCCATGTCAGTTAGTCCCTGATGGTTTCCACCTATTTAAGCAGCACAACGTGGCTGTTCGGTGAATGACCTCAGGATTCCCCCAGAAGAGCTGGTGGAAGTGTCTGGGGAGAGGGCTGTCTGTCTGGGCTCCTCTGCTGAGGCGGCTGCCCCCGCCACCCCGACCCGGGTAAGAGGAAGACGACAAGTACCAGAACGAGAACGTGGCTGTTCAGTCTCTGCTTGCTCTCTGGTCTGCGTTGGCCCTGGTCTTTTCTGACCCTGGTCCAGTCCACCTGGCCCTGCTCCTCTCAACTGGCTTCGTCCTTTCTTTTATTTTTTTCGTTTTGGTTTTTGTTTGACTTTATAAGCGTCTTACTTTAATAAATTAACCGTTAAAGATCAGCATCTGTTCTTGGTGAACTGACTGTATTAGTAATGGCCCTTTATCCGATCAGCAGGGACGGAAACACGACGCCTGGATGAACCCCTTATTTTTCAACCCTTTTCTAGCACGATGCGAGGATGCATGTCGAAGCTCCAGATGTAAATGTCAGGTGCATTAATTACTGTTTTCTGGAGCCACAGTGAGGGGAAGGAGATTCTCCTTATTCCTGTTTTCTTCTGTATTTGTGATGTTAAATATGACAAAAAAAAAAAAAAACATGGATATACATGCTAAAAAAAAAGGCTAAAGCTAAAGAAACAGCTATAAAAAAAAAAAAAGTGAAGCAGGACAAGCTAACATCAACGTATTCAGATCTTTTGTGTAACATCTTTTGTTGGAGACGCAAGAGTGGCTACTTGTAATGCCAAAGTGGTTCACAACAGCAACGAAGGAAAGGGTTCAAGAACCAAATTTGATGGAAAAATCTCCAGAGACGACTACATCAGGGTCAGATTGGTGAAGGTTTGGATGAAATAAGTAACCGATAACATCGGACTGGAGCTTATGATCGGTCGACCCCCAATTGATAGAACTTGATTCATGAGCCAGCGTGGATAGAGATACTGCATCTGGAGGTGACATGCTTAAAAACTGTACAGGTTTTCTGAAAAAGCATATCAAAACCAACACGTACGTATTAGAAAAGTTTCTTTTCTTTCTTTATGTCTTTATATTTTAAATTTACAACTAAAGACGGAGTTACACATTTCCCCCGTTAATCTTAATCTAAACATTAAAAACATTCAAATCCATCAAATCAAATGTCGACCACAATGACTGGAGTAGGACGTCGAAGCAGAGCTACAGCACCACAGAAGCCTGGTTATTAGCACCTACGGGTTTAGCTGTACACGCTGTGATGAACCTCTGCAGATACTCAACAACAGTCATTAAATCACACCAACAACACCATCAGCGGCGGCGGCGGCAGGTTATAGACAGAGGGAGAAACTTACACTGGAAAAGGAAACATTTGAGTCCAGATCTGTCTGACTGTTTGGGTTGTGGAGTGATGAAGAAGAGGAAGAGGAGGGCGACTTGATGTCGTCGCAGTCTTTCATTGAGACTTGGTCAACCACGCCCCCGTGCACCACTTTGACGCCCAGGCCCTGCCCCCTTTCTCCCCTCTCACTCATCTCCACGTAGGACAGAACTGGTTTGGGACAGCACCCTTTACCCCCGTCTTTACCCAACATGGGTCCACTGGCCGAACCCCCGACTATATGTTTAATGTCCTCGCCGTCTCGTCCCCTTTCGCCCCTCTGCTTGGTGCCGGGCGACTGGTCACAGCATTTGGACGCCAACAACAGTTTCTGGTCCATGTACAGTCCTCTGGAGTACTGACCGTAGTACAACGACTGGGCCAGGGCAGTTTGGGTCTGGCTCATAGCCAGTTGCAGCTGAGACTGAGGAGGACCCTCACCCTTCTTCAACTCTGAGAACTCATGGGGAGAGTTCTTGTCGTCCTCCTTCACCTCCTCCTTCCTGTCTTTTCCTTTTCCATCATGGACGGAGCTTTTGTGGAAAGTGGCGCCACCGCTGCCGCTGCTCTGCCGTTCCGATTGCATGTATCCCTGGAGGTAGTACGGCTCGTAGCTGTGGTAGTACGGAGACTGGGGGTCTTTAGACGTAGCTGAGGGTGGGGTTTTACCAGGGTTACCATGGTTACTGTTAGAGCTCACCTCAGAGGATACAGAGGAGCCAGACTTCGATCGGAGTCCGTCAGAGCGACATTCGGAGGATCCCCCATCATCTCCGGCATCTGAGATGTCGGAGTAGGCGGGGCTGTTGTTCTTGCTGCTGTTGTCTGCTGTTGCCAGGCAACATCCAGCTGCGTCGAGTCGTGATGAACCGCCGATGGAAGGACTCGGCGCGTTGTCAGTGAAGGTGTAAACCTTATCGGCCTCGGCTCGGATACTGGCCATCCTGCTCTCCTGGCTCTCAGTGAGTCCGTTCATCACCTCCTGCTTACTGAGGTGCTCCTTCAGGAGGCTTCCTGAAATCTCCTTGATTTTACTGCCACTGTCCTCCATCTTCACTCCACCGCTGTCGCCGTTGGGTGTCCGGGTCGGAGCGTCTTTGTTGTGTTTGTCCTTCAGCCTCCGTTTCTCCTTCTTCCTGGTCTCTTTGCTGCACGTAACCAGAGTGGCCTTGACCAGGCTCGGCTCCACGACAATACTCAGCTTTGGTTTGATGGGCTTCAGGGGGGCGTTCTTACTGGTGAGGCCAACGGCGGCCATGGGCGACGGCTGCTGCGAGGCGGCGGTGTCTGGGTAGGTGGTGTTGGGGATGGCGATCAGCTTTGGGGGAGCAGGAGCTGGAGCGATCGGTCGGTTCGTCCGCGACTTTGACAGCTTCTCCACCTTCCCGTTGGCCTTCTTCCCTTTGTCACAAACTCCTCCTTTCTTGTCAATCAAACCTTCTGCTTCCAGCTTGGGCATCTCCACCGTGGAGTTCCTGTCGGGAACCATGCAGTTCTCCAGAACCACGGTCATGTTGGAGATGATGGGCAGGTTGCTCAAGTCATCGATTAGTCCGTCTTTGAGCAGTGAGGTTCTTCTGGTTTTGGAGTTGGCCGTGGGGCTATGGTCGGTGCTAAGGAGCAGCCGTCGGTTCTTAGGCGACCCCACTGTGGTCACTTTATACAAAGGGGTGGGTTTCTTAGATGAGGTGTTGGTGCTGCTGTTGGTTTCTGAGAGGTCATAGGTCATGTTGCTGATGGTGTCTTCACAGTCTGACAGTCTCTCCTCGCTGTCTCCGTCCTTCATGGGCTCCAGCTCCGGCTTCCTCTGCTCCTCAGCCTCCAGGTGAGCATGAGTCTGGTGGTAGCGCAGGCCGTTGATGTGCTTGTAGCGTTTAGTGCAGTTGGGGTGGGGGCAGTCGATGAGGATGGGCGGAGGAGGAGGCGATGAGGTGCAGCCTCCTCCCGGGTCCATAAACGAAGGGTCGGACTTGCCCTGCGGTGTCGACGGAGCACTGCGAGACTTGGCCCGGATCCTCTTCCCGTTGCCGTTCTTGATGTCGTCGGTGGAGACCAGGCTGAGGTCCAGGTCGGCCGGCGGTTTGTTCTTTCGCTTCCCGGATGACAGCGCGGAGGAGCTGTTGGTGGTTTTTACCTCATCGACGGTGAAGAAGGACGGCGGCGTTCTGCAGTTGTTGATGAGGTTCAGGCTGCCTCGTCGGCCTTTGCTGTGGATGGGTGCGGTCGTCCCGGCCACGCCCCCTCCGCGGCTCCTGTGCTGCGTCAGGCCTCGGACTTTGCCGGTTGGAGTTGGCTCGACGCAGGGACGCTCTGCCATAGCCAATCGCATCCTTTTGCCTCGGCCACGCCCACCTGGCATCTCAGGATCACTGGACGGAGACTCGCAGAACCTGGACAGAAGAACCGGAACGAGATTTTAACTTCGAACATACGACAAACGTACGTCCTGGTTCATCTGTCAGCGCTTTGTATGAAAACACAACGAAAACAGACGAAAGAGCACGAAAACACAAATAAATAAACACAGTTCTATGAGAAAACAGAGGAAAATATCAAACAGCAGAGATTTTCTATGAATAATATGTTTTATCAAACTTTAAGGGTAACTTTGTCCCTGTTCTGAGACTCCACCCACTGTGTGTGTAGTTCAGGAACCTCAGGACAGAACTGGAACCCTCAGACTAAAGGTCAGTTTGAGGGTTTGTTCGTGTCGGTTCTACTCAGAATAGTTCTTCTTCTTTTTCTTGTTGTTGAACAGTCGTTTTTCTTGTGGAATCGACGTCTGTTCATTTCCTCGGAGCAGGTTTGAACGTTTCTAAACTCGTAAAGAAACCGATTCAGCTGCTGTGTTTGGGTTTCCATCATTAACTCAGGAATATCCTCCACCTCCTCCCCCTGCTTCTCCTCCTCCTCCTCCACCTCCTCCTCCTCCCCCTCCTGCTCCTCCTCCTCCACCTCCTCTTCCACCTCCTCCTGCT
>JAPQRP010000030.1:3323579-3333845 GCA_037367295.1 Apogon hyalosoma | reverse complement strand
TGTGTGTGTGTGTGTGTGTGTGTGTGTGTGTCCGTACACAGCTGACTGCTGCAGTTTGTCAGACTTCTGTATTTTTGCTCAGTGAACAGACCAGTGAAAACAGAACGTTGATCAGACCAGTATTTTAGGAGATATTAGCAATTTTGGAAAACGATAGCCTTACAATCCCGTTTCTATGTCCAGAACGCTTTGGCGGTGACTGCTGGACAAATATGGTACAGAACGCAGGAATACACAACAGAATAAAAACCAGCACATCTAGAACCTGTGGATCCACACAGGTCAACAAGGTAGTTTAACAAACCAAACCAATGAGACAAACTCTGCAGCGCTAAGCAAACAGTGCTAAGCTAACAGTGCTAAGCTAACAGTGCTAAGCTAACACTAGGCAGATCCAACAGTACAAGGATTATTTCTACAGATAAAACTCACTGAACGAGACAAAGAAGGACAAAAATAAAGCAACGTTATGAAGAGATGATGATGAATGTTGCTGTTTTCTGATCATAACTTGGTTTTATATGACTGAAACTTCTGCTGTCGATGCTAATCCATCGGTTTGTGTCACAGTGAAATGATTCCCACTGGAAACAATTGGACCAAATGGACTCAACAGGTTCAACCAGATCCATCAAAAGCTCCAAACTTGCAGGTATTCACCCAGTCAGAACCCCGTAAGGACCCAGTCCACGTCCATAAAGACCAGTGCACCCTGATATAAACCACCGTCCATACCTTCGGTCGTTTGCTGAAGTAACGTCTGGACAACATCTGGAGAACCTGAATGAAAGAACACTTCTACTTGTTGCACAGTTGAATATTCCTCATGATTTTCAGTTACATCATCGTAGTGGCCATGTTTCAGCTCAACAGGAACTAAAGTGTCTATAAACAACAACAGGTCAAAGCAAATAAACCTATTAAAGCTGATGGAGGAGGTGTTTATACGAAGAACGGATGAAGAACGGATGAAGAACGGATGAAGAATGGAAGGGTTTAAGATAATTAACCATGAAAAGACACCGATTAACCAAGACAGACACAACTGTCATTACAGCATCCATCCATCCATCCATCCATCCATCCATCCATCCATCCCTCCCTCCCTCCAGACTGTTTGGTCAAACCCTAACTGTTTCTAATATTCTGTCCTCTTTTGACTCTTGTGCTCTGCTGTTTGAACAGCAGGTTAACAGACGGTTCAGCTTTAATCACATGCTGATGCTAGTGTTGATGTGACTGATTTCCTCCTCGAACCTCGGGGCAGACCTTGTGTTTTCAGGGTTTATCTGTGCATCTGATGCCAAACCCTCTGGTTCTAAGAGCTGGAGGTGTGCGGCCTCTCAGGACTCCGAAACTCCCAGGTCTTTGTCGACAGGAAGTGGCTTCGGTGACGGCTCAGGGCGACCAATGGGAATCCTTCAGATCGACCCAAACGAAGCCAGCGTCGGTTCAGCCTCTGCTCCTTCCACTGATCAACACAAAACCTACGCTCCTGTGGACGGCCTCCGTCTGCAGAGCTGCCGTCAGGTCCACCCCCCCTTTCCCCGCTTCACCTCTCCATCTCCATCTCCATCTTTGTGTGTTTACACCAAAGGCCCTGTAGGTCCACACAGCTGAGAGCTCAGAGCGTCTGAACCTGAATGAAGCCAACAAACACAACAAAGGCTGGTGTTCAGATGGAGGAGGATCCAGCGCCGCACACTGGAGACACTTCAGGAAACAGAGGAATGACATGAGAGAAAAGAGGAGGATGGAGATGGAGGACACACCACCACTGCCCCCCCCCCATGTCTGTCTGTCCATGAGGCTTAAATGTGATCAGATCCAGACAATGACACCAACAACAATAGGCTCCAGCCCCATCAGCCTCTTCCTCCTCCTCCTCCTCCTCCTCAGGCTGCTTCAGGCCTTCACACCTGCATCTCTGACTGTGTGTGTGCTCTGAATATCAAACTCAGCTCTTTCTGTTTTCGTCTGTTTACCATCTTTAATCACCAAAGCGGCCGCAGACGCGTTAAAGGCCCGTGCGTAAAACCGACCCTCGGCCTGTCTATCCGTCCGTCCGTCCGTCCGTCCGTCTGTTTGTGTCTCCAGACAATAAAAGCTTCTTACCTTCTCGGCTCCTCGGTGCTTCTTGGCGGCCGGCGTGTCGTCATGCTGCCGCCTGACAACAATAGCGCCTCCGCCGCCTCCGCTTTTCGCTCCACAGTCCAGTGCGGTTTTCGCGGCCGCGTTACTCCCGCTATTGTTGTTATTGTTGTTAACGTTAGTGTTGCCGTTTTCGCCCATGATCCGTGCGTCCGCCGCGGCGCAGTGGCAGTGGTCGCGGCACAGATGATGCTCGGGCAGGAAGACGGAGGGAGGAGGAGGAGGAGGAGACGCGCCATCGCCGGGTTTCTCCTTCCTCGTCCGGACCGGAGGAGCGGCAGGAGCGGCGGCAGGAGCGTCCCGGTCCCGGTCCCGGTCCCTCTTCCAGCTCCGGATCACGTTCTTCCCCTTCCTCTCCTCCTTGCCTTTGGCGCATGTCGCATTAGCGGAGGCCGCTTCGGAGACGCCGCTGTTGTTGTTGTTGCCGCCGCAGTCTGCCGCGTCTCTGCCGACCGCGGAAATCATCTCCGCCGCTTCGCCAACCCCTCCGCGTCCTTGAGCCTCCTCCCGCCGCCGCCGCCGCTGCTGACCGAGCCTGACGCGCGCCTCTCCGCCACCGCCGCGCGCCACCGCCGCGACGGCAGCCGCTGAGCTCTGCTCCTCCGCCTCCCGGTCCGCTCGTCCCTCGCGGCTGCGCTTGAACGCGGATCTCCTCGGCTCCGACCCGCCGCCGCCTCCTCCACCGCCACCGCCGACAGGTCCCCGGGTCTGGAGCGAGGGCAGGGCCGCGTGTCTACCGGAGCCAGTGGCGCTGGAGCAGGAGGAGGAGGAGGAGCAGGAGGAGGAGGAGGAGGAGTGGAGGTGTGACGGCTCCCTGCAGTCCGTCAGCATCCCTCCATCCTCCACAGCTCTGAGGAAACGGTTCATCTCCTCCTCTCCTTGTCTCCTTGGTGGATCTCCTCCGTCATCAGCATTCAGCTCATTGTCAACCCGCCGCAGCGGATCCTCATCCGGACCAGAGGAGGTCCGGAACCGGCCCGGTCCACCAGAACCCGCCACACAGAACCAGAATCTGAAACACAGGCCCCGATGAGATGATCCACCACAGATGGACTCAAACGCTTCCAAAACCAGGGGTGTCAAACATACGGTCCGCGGGCCAAAACCGGCCGCCAAAGGGTCCAAGTCCGGCCGTGGGATGAAAAGACGACACTGAAGATGTTCACGAGCGAGGATGTGAAAACCATGTTAGTCCAGACCAATCTGGTCTAAAGTGGATCAGAACCAGTCAATACCATCATGACATCATACATGAAGTTTCTTTAAACAACATTTGAGGTTTGGAGTTGAAATAATGTTTCAACTCCAAACTTTTCTCTGTGTTTTAAAGTGAAAAAAGTCAAATTACACGATGAAAATGTTCACATTCACAAAGTATCCTTTAAAAAAGGGAATAACATGAACAACATGAAACTTCTGAAGAAAAATAAATACAGTCGTACAACATTCGGTCTGTTTATCGTTTATACATGTTCATTCTAACGTACGGACACAGTGGATCTACACAACATTCAGTAACAGACAGAACATTGGATCAGTTACACTGGTTTTCAGTCTATTCCTATTTAATCACCTTTGACCAGTTGTAATGGTCACACACTTACACTTGATCATAATCATTTCATGAGATTCACTGATTCCAGCTTCATGGAAAACAGTGCATTTGTTCATGTTTTATTTTGAAAGGATAGTTTGTAAATATAACTGTCTGTAATATGTCCTTTTTACAGGTTTTTAGTGCGATAGTTTATAATAAATTAATATTCCAATGGAAGAAATCGATCAATGAGGCTAAAACTAAACTGAACCCGATAAAATAAAGCAACGAAAACATGAAAAACAGTTCGATGACTGAGTGGATCCTACGACGGCGTATTAGGCCCACATAAGAAAAATAAAACACTATGAGAATAAAGTCGTAAAATATCAAGATAAAACCCGTAATTTTATGAGAATAAAGTCAATGACAAAAGGAGTCGTAATATTTCAAAAATAAAGCCATAAAATGAGAATAAAGTCGTAGTTTTGAAAAATTCATGATGAAAATGTCGTACCTTTATGAGATTAAAGTCGTAATATTTTGAAAATTATTCGCAATAGTACAATAAAAGTCATAATGTATAAATCGTCAGCCTTAATCCTTGTTGATGACGGTTTCCAGTTACAGCAACTTTCACTTCTGTCGGAGCGGACGACTAATGCTAATGTGTAGATGGTGGGCGGGGCTAAGAGGCTCAGTATTTGGCTGTGCACGAAATATGACGACTTTAATCTCATAAAAGTATGACATTATTTTCCTTAAATTATGCTTTTTTTTTAACTATGACTTTATTGTCATAATATTACGGGTTTTATCTCGATGTTTTATGACTTTATTCTCATATTGTTTGTATTTTCTTATGTGGGTCTAATCTGGGGTGCTGAAAGCAATTATGGACCCCATGAAACTTCGGTTTGTTGGGGGGGGGATGTCCATAACTGACGTAACTAACGCTGGTGTGAAGCGGAACTGAACCTGAACATACTGTTAATGTCCGACTTCTATGCCTCTGTTATTCATTGGATCTTATGCGACATTTTCACACCTTCTAACCTGTACCTGCTGGACCCCCTCCACTGCTCTATGCCCCCCCCTTACGGCGCCCCAGGGCCTAATACACCATCGTAGGATCCAGTTCAAAACCTACATTTTAAACAACAAACTGACAATAACGGTACAAACCCTGAACACTCATGTCTGGAGAACATGTGAACATCACATGTTCCAACTGAAGGATTCTATTGGTTTACTGTGTTTACGTTCACAGGCCACGGGGGGGCGCTGTGGTCCAGGTTTTACTGCCGGAACTGGTTTCATCTCCTTCAGTTTCATTTTGTGCGATTGTAGAATTCTACATTTGCACAGACCGAACAGTAAAAAACATCGATTTCCTTATTTATTTATTTAACATTAGGTAGTTGTTGTTGTTTTTTGTCATATTCTGATACTGACCTGCATACACATCAGCATTTTCACAGCCACATCATGATATAAGTCACATTTTCTGTGAATTGAATGAATAAATCGCTTCTCTGACGTACTAATATAATAACAGGTAAAGTTCTATTTCACACATCTGATCACTTTTTCTCTTTTGTTTTTATGCAATGAACATTTGTGTCACTATGAAATAAAATCTAACGTATGATTTTACAAAAGAAAAACACATGAAACAAGTGGTTCCAGGCACAAGCCCCGCCCCTCATGCGTACTGTAGTTTATTTTGGCATCGATCCAGCTGATGTCATCATGCGTGTGCTGATGTCACATCAATTGCCTTTATATATGCCAAGTCTGAAGTAAATTGAAATAAAATTGATGTTTTTATAGACAGTTGAAATTTTGTTCATTATAAGTAAATGTGTTTTTTTTTTTAATTAATTGAAAAAAATATAAACTTTGACCTACTTTTCCTAAAATGTAATCACATCTATTCTGGGTCACTGGTGATCCATAAACCCAATTAGATCTGAATTCAACCTATAGTTTTACTGCTAGAGTGTAAACAAACAAACAAACAAACAACCCTAACTACACACAATAGCCTTTACCTCCCCTTTGGGGGTGGAGGGGTGGGGGCTAAAAATATGAATATGGATGAAAATCTCCTTCCATGAAAGTCTGTAGGCTGGGTTTGTGGTGTTTGGTGCCATCTAGTGGTGGAACACAGATTACAACTCAGTGCTTTTTGTTCTGCAGACACAGCTGTTTTTGTGCGACATATGAGGGTCAGTTTGAATTTATGTTTGTTCCTTCAGCAGAACTTTACTTTAACCCAGGGGTGTCAAACATAAGGCCCGTGGGCCAAGGCCGGCCCGCCAAAGGGTCCGATCCGACCCACAGGATGAATCTAGGAAGTGCAGAAATGACACTGACGATCCTCCCAGTTAAGGCTGTGGAACCCATTTTAGTTCAGGTTCCACATTCAGACCAATACGATCTACAGTCAAATATTAACAGCATAAACTATAAATAAGGACAACTCCAAACTTTCCTTTTGATTTAATGAAAAAATATTAAACTTTGAAAATATTTACATTTACAAACTATCCTTTAACAATCCAACCTGAAAATGAAGTGTAATTGTTCCAGTATTCTGCCTTTAATAAATGTTTGGTGCATTCGTAGGTCCACTGCCATCTGTACGTTGGGTTAATAATATAATAATAATAATAATAATAAACTCAGCTGTATAATTATGTTAAAATTTGCACTTCATTTTTTTTTTTACTAAATTTCAGTTCTTTTCAAGTTATTCACATTTTTTTGTTAAAGGATAGTTTGTAAATGGAAATATTTTCATAATTGAATGTGTTTTTTATCGTATTAAAATAAAAGACAAACATTTGTAATTGTCATTATTTATATATTACTATGTTCTTATTGTACTGGTTCTGATCCCATTGGGCTGAATGTGGAACCTGGACTAACATGAGTTCAACAGTCCTGCTTTAATCCTACTAAAGGTTCATTATTTCTGTATATTATGTCTAATGTATATATATATATATATATATATATATATATGTGTGTGTGTGTGTGTGTGTGTGTCAGCGTCCATGGACTGATTCTCCTCGACTGTTGGTTCATATTCAGCTCAAATCCTCAGAATTCTCTGAAATATTAGATTTTCGCAGCCAAAAGTCAAAAGGCCGAAGCCTGTCAATCACTGACCAGAGGGACAGATAAGAGATGTGGGTCGACGGGGGCCCAGGGTCCAGGACAGCGACTCATCTGGACCTTAACCCTTAAAGACCCAGTAGCACTTCCAAAATGAGTTTGTCCTCTATGTTTGACTTTTCTTAAGTGATTTATCACCGTTTATGATCATATTATCCTCTGTTTATTTGTGTTTTCCGTGTAAATCAGGTCTTTTTCTAAATTTCATTCACTGATCATGTAGATGTTCATTAAAGTTTTGACCAAAGTTGAAGATTATATGAAAACCAGAAAAAAAAATGAAGAAAAAAATGACTTTTTCATTTCTTGTCAGCAGTGACAGACATATTGATTTGCATCTTCTTCCCAATAAATTTAAAAAAAAAAAAAAGAGCCCAAAACTAAAACTACTGGAGCCAAATTCAAAAACTTGTTGCTTATTTTTTTTATTTTATTTTTTTTAATATAGCCGTTTTAAAATGTATTTTTTCCTGTTACTTATGTTGTAAATATTTTACTAATTTTTGTTCCTTTAGTTGCTCATTTTGTTTGTTTTTCTATATTTAGCTTTCTTATTTTATTATTTTTTTCTTCAGTTTTGTTCAGTTTGTGTCTTATTTTGTTCATCTTACTTATTACGTAGTTGGTTTATAATTCATTTTTCATTTTATGAACACTTTGGCTGTTTTTTTTCATTTTTTTGTTTATTTTATTCTTTTTTTTTTTTTTTTTTTGGCTGTGTAACTGTTTTTTGGAGTTCAACCAGGTGTCAAAAAGCAGCTGGACTGAGTTACAATAAAAAAGAGCCCAAAACTAAAACTACTGGGACCAAATTAAAAAGAGAGAGAGAGAGAGAGAGAGAGAGAGAGAGAGAGAGAGAGAGAGAGAGAGACAGAGAGAGAGAGAGAGAGAGGGGGACTTTTTCAGCAACGATATAAATGAGGAGGAGGAGGAGGAGGCGTGTCCAGGCCACGTCCTCAGTGGACGTTTGAGGAAAACGGCCACACCCCCTCGGTTCAGTGCAGTTAAAGCGTTTGGTGTGAGTTTACGCAGAAACAACAGAGTGTAGGATGGAGATCTACGGCACTGACGACCTCTTCCACTTCCAGAGAAGAAGCACCTCGTCCAAACCGTCCTACAGTCCGTCCAACTCAGCAGGACGTCACCGGTAAGAGCCTCCGAAAACCTGCCAACGTCGGCCCATGAACACAGAGCAGGAGGTCAGTATATGTAGATGACACCCACATAAGTGCAGAAAGGACTCGCTCTGTCTGGATTAAGTACGGAGGCCGACAAGTGCAAAACACATTTACATTTCAAAATACGTATTGTCTTATGTTTTATTTTGCTTTGTTTTGTTTCTTTGGATGTTCAAAATAAATACATAAACAAATAAACACATTAACAAATTAGAAAACACTTTTACATTTTGAAAACAAATTTACATCTTATAAAACACATTTCGCAAACGTGAAAACATATTTAAATTTTAGGAAACAAATTTACAAAATATTAAATATAAGACACATTTACAAATGGCAAAACACTAATAAGAATCCAGAAACAAATTAACTAAAGGGGGCTCTTAAGTGAAGGGGAATGTCCTAAACTGTTGTGATTGGTCCAGTCAAGCAACCAATCAAAACAGAGGAGAGGCGTAAGGAGGAGAGAAGTAAGCGCTAAGCGGCTAACAGTGTGCTACCTAACGCTAACAGTGCTAACTTCTTCGTAGCAGGAAGGTTAGTTTATTTTCCAGTGACATAATAGTTGAAGTGCTCAGTTCAAGGAAAAGCCAGAGTACGTTTTCATGTGTTATTTTGTTTTTCAATTTCTTAATGTGTTTTTGGAAATGTCAAAGTGTTTTTGCACTTCTCGGCCACCGTAGTTAACCCTCCGCCGTCCAGGTGAGTATATTAAACACACTTTACACTACATGTTATTAAAAGCCAGATTATTTTTCATCTTTTTTTTTTTTGGTCTAAATTCAACAGTTGTTAATTTTTGTCTGATTTATCAAATTCTGATTCATCCACTAAAACCATCCAGTTCAAACCCTTTTGTGGTTCTTTTAGTTCATTTTGTAGTTTTTAGTCTGTGTTTCCTTTGGACGTTCAGGTTCATGTTCCCACCAGGGGGCGATATAAACGGACACCACCACCGGGTCAAATCCACCCATGACACATAAAAACAGCGGGATTTAAAAGGTCATAACATGGTTTTATTCATGTGTTTTATTTCAGTTTTTTCCCTTAAATATATTTAAGAACAGTGTTACATTCCTACACTAACACCCTTCGACCGAGTGAGTAAAAAATACACACTGACACATTTAACCTTTGACCTAGAACCAAAAAGAATAAGAACATATGAACCGATGTTGGTGTGAATCACTGACATGTTTTTATGTGTTTTTTGCATCAAAAATAGGGTTTGTTTACATTATTTCCAATGTTTGACTTTCTTCTTTTAATTTAAGTCCTTTTGTTGTTTGGTTTTAATGTTATATTCGAAACAAACAAACATGACGTTTAAAGGGTTTTTTTAAAATGAAAAATTTAAAGTTTTTGCGCCCTCAGTTTTGTAAAAAAAACCCAGTATCAGGTTATAAATGAAAATATGGGCCAAAGTTCTGTCAAAGGCACTGACTAGAACAGTTTCATTCATTTGTTCTTTCATCCGTTGCAGCTTTTGACGTGAAATCTGGCAAGAACTTTTCTTTTCAGTTTTATTTTTGAAATCCGCTGTCTTTTACCCTGAAGTGTGTTTTATACTCCCATGATGCACTGTGCGTCCTCTGACCTACCACGGCTCTGTAACCACCAGTGTTTCGTCCACCTACTGTTTATTTTGTGGAAAATATTTGAAAAAATTGTGTTTTTTTAAATAAGTCACTCAGAATTCAAATGATTAAACTGGCATTTAAAACACCGTCATTCACAGAATATTACCGAAGACTCAAACAGAACCCGAATAAACAGACTCTGACCCAGGTCTGTGGATGTTCCTGTCAGAAGTGTGGACATTTGAGGTTTTTTATGGTTGTGGAGTTTATGTTGGTGTTTCAAAGGTCTGTTTACACATGTCAACACAACCATGTCATTATCAGGCCCCAGAAAACAGACAGAGACAGGATCCAGGTCAGTAGAGCAGAGGAGGGGGTCTGGAGCAGGAGGTCTGGGTTCTGTCCAGTCTGGACCATGGGTTTGTGAACGGGGGAACCTAAATATGACTTTACTGTCATAAAATCACAGGTTGTATCTCGATATTTTATGACATTATTCTTTATATTAAAACAGAGCCCATCAGGTTTTGGAGGGTTAGGGTTCAGGTTCCATCAGGTTTTGGAGGGTTAGGGTTCAGGTTCCATCAGGTTTTGGAGGGTTAGGGTTCAGGTTCCATCAGGTTTTGGAGGGTTA
>JAPQRP010000030.1:2976161-2986589 GCA_037367295.1 Apogon hyalosoma | reverse complement strand
CGTGTCCATGTTTATGGAAGGACTTCTTGTGTCATCGATAATAAATAAACAAATCATTGCATTTGTGATTTAATGGAAAAACCAACGGTAAGGACTTCTGGTTTTTTGACGTAGTAAATATCAGTAAAGTTTTGTGCAGATGTCCGATGGAAAGGCGACTATTGCTTCATGTTTTAATTGGTTCATCAGCTGAAACATTCAATTCCACTTTGTTTTCAACATGTCACCATTTGACTCAATAGAACTGAAGATTCTAGAAGAAACACCTCAGTATCTTTATCCTCGTAGCCTATTTAACATTGTCATATGTTTGGCAAAATTCTGATATTTGCATAAAATGAATTAGCAGTGTTCGTAAAGTTGCGCAGATACCACAATTTGGACAAAAATATGACTTGGCATCTATGCTATGAGGCTAACGATATGTTCCATCGTACAGACGCGTCTGGTGTTCCCACCATCGTCCTGGGTTTTTTATTATGCTGTGGATTTTCAGTGTTCAAAGATTTAAAGGTTTTTTATTGTCAGCTGACTAGATGCCCAGGACACACATCGAACTGAGAATCTGCTTCTCGTTCACCTTATTAACCCTTCGATGCCCAAGTGTCTGGACCCTCCACTCTAACATAAAAGGGTCAAACTGACCCCTGTTCACGTCAGTGTGCTTTTATGACACTTGTCATGTTAAAAATAATCCTTTGTTTTATATTTTGGTCCACAAAAGTGGTGTAAACTGGTTCTGTTGTGTTCTGGTGAATATTAGAACAGATGAATGACCTTTGACCTCGTCCTCCGCAGGTACCTGGTCACCGCTCCTCGGCAGTTTCGTCTCGACGCCGTGGAAACCATCGCCCTGCAGTTGTTCGGTTTCTCTGATGATGTTAACGTTTACATCTTTGTGAAGACTTCCATGGCACCGGATCACATGGTTTTGGCAAAGGAGGTCGTGACCCTCAATGACCAGAACAACCACCAGGGTGTCGCACAAATCCGGGTGAGTGGGACCGGTTCAACAGCTGGTCCCAGTCTACGTTTGACTGGTGATGGACCAGGCCCAGACCAGGCCATGTAAGACCAGGCCGTGGTTCATGATACAGTGCTGTTTGGTGATAGATTACAGTTGTCTCCTGTGTTGGTGTTCATCCACGTGTCCTTGTGTCCAAACACATGAGCGTCCTGGTCCTCTGTTCAGCTGTTTCCAGGTCAGGTGGACAAGAGTGTGGATCATGTGATTCTCCACATCCAATCAGCAGAGATCAACCAACACACGTCCATCCCCCTGAGCCGAGACAACGGCTTCCTGTTCGTCCAGACCGACAAACCGCTGTACACGCCCCTCCAGAGAGGTGAGACTCACTGTCCCACAATGCACCTGTCCAGCACCATCACATAACTAGAACTATCTGTTCCTTCTGTCGTGAAAGCGTGTGTCCGGCAGCGTCTTTGTTAGCAATTTTTTCAAACATCTTTTCTAAACTACTGGTCGGATTCATTTTAATTTTGTCTGTATTTTCTTTGGGACAATGTCTACAAAGTCTGTCCACAGTTTTGAGAAATTTAGGTTTTTGAATTTTTATACATTTTTTCAATGTTCTAACTGTTCCTTTCCTTCTACTGGTCCATATGTTGATGGTTTAGAACATGTAAATGGTTCCAGATATCAGTCTAGTTCCTATTGGTCTGATAGAAGTCATATATGGACTGTGACTGGATGAGTTGAGTTCTCCTCCAGTGAAAGTCCCGCCCACTTCTGCTGACGATGATCAGACGGTTTCAGTAGTTCCTGCACGTGTCTCTGTTGGGGTCCGAGGTCACTGGTTTAACGAAGCAGACTGATGCGCTTTCTTCAGATTCAACCCTGACTCTGACCATGTGTCTGTGTTTCCAGTCAAAGTCAGGGCATTTTCCCTGAACCAGGAGCTCAGACCGGCCAATCGCAGCGTCTTCCTGACCTTTAAGGTGAGTGTAACGACCCGCCAAGCCACCAAGGGGGCAGCGATAGGTCTGGACCCACCTAGACCCAGCTGGACCCACCTGAACCAGGATGTTTGTCTCCTGCAGGACCCAGATCATGAGACCGTGGACATCGTGGAGATGACTGACGCGAACAACGGCATCCCCTCGATGCAGAACCCTTTTAAGATCCCCATCAAACCCAAGTAAGACCAGGTCCAGGATCCCTGAGGTCCTTCAGGGTCCAGATGGAAGACACTTAGGACATTTCTGATTCTGTAACCTTTGACCTTCTGACCAAGATTGAACAGTTTTCTGTGTTGTTTCCTGAAATGTCACATCATGAAAATGACCTGATGGAAAATGGACTCATCACGTGGACGTGACCTTCAGAGTCCATGTGATCATTTTATTGTTGACTTTGTTGCTTAATTTGTTTGTTCGTTTCCGTCATCTTTGTTCTTCAGGTTGGGGATCTGGTCCATTGAAGCTTCGTACTCAGATGATTTCACCACCAAAGCTACTGCTGACTTTGAAGTAAAGGAATACGGTGAGAACTGGCCCCGTCCTCAGAGTCTGAGTGAAATATTTATGCATCAGAAAAATGAATCAGTTTGTTTCTACTTTCTGCTTCAGTTCTGCCCAGTTTCTCCATCAACATCGAACCAGAATCAACATTCATCAGCTACAACAGCTTCAGCCATTTCAGCTTCAAGGTTTCAGCTAGGTGAGTACACAGCGCCACCCGCAGACCGACAGCTGAACGTCCCCTGACCTGTGTGTTCTCCTGTCAGGTATCTGCACGGCGCTCCGGTGGCGAATGGCGAGGTATTTCTACAGTACGGTTACGTAGGTGGGAAGGATCCTCCGGTCGTGGTCTCCAGCTCCCTCACCAGAAAAAGAGTAAGAAGAAAAACCATCATCAGGTGGATTCACTGGTTCAGTTCAGACACTGATTGACCACAAGGTTCAGATCCAGAGATTCATCTGTCAATGTTTGTCTGTTTTATGGCTTATTTTGTTCATCTAGGTCAGTTTTTATTGATTTTGTTGCATTATTTATTCTTTTTTTATTTTTTTAATGATGTTTTATTAATATCATTCATTATTTTTACTAATGTGTGTGACTTTTCTGCTTTATTTGTTAGTTTTTGATCATCTCTTGTACATTTTGCAGATTATTTTGATGGGGTTAATTTTGTTGCTTAATTTGTTCGGCTTTGACCATTTTTTGTAAATGTTTTTGATTTGGTTGATTATTTTGATTATTCTGATCATTTTTGACGTGTCCCACTTAGTTGCTTACCCGTTACTACCAGATAAAGACAACGTGGTAACATGATGACCTGAGAAGGGCTTTGTCCGGTTCAGTTGTCTCCCACAGGTGAAGTGGACGTCATGGTCAACATGGAGGAGGTTCTGTCCAAACACAGCGGACTGGCTGACCTCAACAGTCTGGTGGGAAAGTACCTGTATGTGGGAGTGCTGGTGCAGGAGATGACGGGTACGTACATATCTGAATCCAGAAGGACTTAAGCCTTAGTCTGGTCCATAACGTTGAGAGTTTGAACCGACCTGCAGGTGGGATCGGTCAAAAGGCGGAGTTTGCCTCTGTGAAATTTGTCAAGTCTCCGTACAGTCTGAGTCTAGTGTCGACATCGAGGTTCATCAAGCCTGGACTTCCTTATAACATCCAGGTGAGCAGGTGTGATGTTGTTTAAGGTGCATGTGGAGTACTTGTAGTGAGTGTGTTGACCTGTGTTTTGGCTCAGGTGTCGGTGAAAGACCACCTGAACAAACTTCTGAGTCGGGTCCGGGTCCGTCTTCTGGAGCGTCTGATGTTCAGACGGGGGAGGGATGGTGAGACCATGCCCTGTCAGCCCGACAGCGCCACCAGCAACGCAGACGGCCTGGTGGTGTTCATCTGCAACACGCCACAGGAAACCCTGAGGGCGGAGCTAAAGGTAAGGAGGAGGAGCCAAGAGACTGAGGAGGAAGAGGAGTGAAGTGGTCAACCATTCATGACCTTTGACCTCTCCTGTTGTTGTTTACAGTTCGTGACCTCTGACCCCTCCCTCCCTGATGCCAGTCAGGCGACTCTGACTCTGCCTGCGGTGACATACTTTTCTCCGAATCAGCGCTACCTGTACATTGACCCGCCTGCTCTCAGCCGCCGCCCTGTTGTCGGACAGCACACCAACATCAAGGTGTACTCGGCCACACCCTCGTTCCTGTCAATCACAACCCTCAACTTCCTGGTGAGTTCAGGACACTGTAGGAGTTTCGCTGCTTCGTATCTTCTTGTTAATGTTGGTGCTCGTCCTGTTGCCATAGTAACTGCTGACCTCTGACCGATGTGGCGGGCATCTTTTCAGGTTCTGTCCAAAGGGAAGATAGTCCACTTCGGCAGTCAGAACTTCGTCCGCAGCTCTGACAACAGTCACAGTGTGAGCTTCATGGTGACGGAGGCCATGGTGCCGTCCGTCCGGCTGCTGGTTTACTACATTGTGGGCGGGGAGGGGACGTCTGAACTGGTGGCTGACTCCATCTGGTTGGACGTTGCAGGAACATGTGTCAACGGACTGCGGGTACAGGAAGGCCGCCCCTCGCTTTCAGACACTCTCTGTAAACTGTGCTTCATCCATCAGATCAGACTCTTGTCCTCTGGTGGAACCTCTGTCTTCTGTTCTGGTTGAATCCAAACATATGTTTCAATCCTTGAACGTCTGCTTTAAAGGTTTCTACTCATCAAAGCCTCATTAACACAAAGGGTTAATGTTTCATGTCCACGTTTCAGACCGAGTTGACCTATCAGGGTCAGGACCACAGACCGAAGGACACTCTGCACATGAACATCAGGACCAATCAGCGGGGACTGGTGGCGCTGTCTGCCGTGGACTCAGGCGTCCTCACGCTACGACCCAACTACAAAGATCCCATTTCCACGGTAACCGGCTGGCACATGCTCAGTGCGACCCTTTCCGACACCTTGACGTGTCTTTAACATCCAGGTGTTTCCTGTAGGTTTTACGTCACATCGAGAAAAGCGATCAGGGCTGTGGAGGAGGCGGCGGCAGAGACAACGCAGATGTGTTCCGATTGGCTGGACTCACCTTCATCACCAATGCCAATGCACAGGCGTCAACCACTGGTATGTAGACGACATAACGACCAAACCAAATTAGAAATGAGATGAGATGTGACATCACAATATTTGGATTTTTTTTTGACTCAATATTTTTTTCATCCCCAAATTTCTTGTTTTGCTCATTTAAGACAAAATGCTGAATGAAATAATGTCTTAAAAAGAGGAACATCGATAATCCTGGTGTGTGCATTAGTGTGTTTGTGTTGTGTTCGTGTGCAGATGAGGCGTGCACTGTGGCCGTGCGTCCAAAACGAGCCGTGAGCGAGGAGTGCACACAGAAAGGTAAGAAATACAACTAAGAAACAGAAGTTCTGCAAATCAGTCAACTGTCAATCAAACCCAACATGGCTGATGTCAAAGGTAGGTCTTAGGATGCTTCAGAATGTTTTAGGAAGTTCCAGGAGGTTTTTTGAGGTTTCTGAAGGTTTTCGGTGTTTTACTCATGGGTTCATTCCTGGGCAGCGGAGCGTTTCGGCATCCTCAAAGACTGCTGTCTTGAGGCTCTGAAACACAGTCCAAAGGGAATGACCTGCCAGCAGTTTGCCGAGCAGAGGTTTGAGGGAAAACACCCCCGATGCCAAAGGGTCTTCACCATCTGCTGCGAATGTGTCCAGATGAGCCTGGATAACAACCAGAGACTGGCCAGAGGAGGTGAGTCTAGACCACATCACCTCCAACTGAAGGAAAACAGGAGTCACGTCTTAGAGTCTGATTCAGAGGACGTTCAGGTACTGAGGGTCTGAGTCACTGAGTCCATGGTGTTTTTGCAGAGATGGAAAATGACTTTGACGACAGTCCGATTCTGGTCAGGAGCTACTTCCCAGAGAGTTGGTTATGGGAGGTTCAGCGCAGCAGGTGAGTCCGATCTAATCTACCCAAGACCAGGAAGTATCCACAGCAGTTGAAAAGAACAAGCAGAAGTCCTGTGTGTAGTATCAATATCAGTCCACGTTGTTTGTGATGGAGGTAGAGTTGGTTGAACTCCTTTGAAAATCCAGAAAAACCCGAGACCTCTTTACAGGTTAATGACGGACACTGCTCTGATTCTGTTTTCGCTTTGGGTTTTGGACAGAATTTGGACCATTAGTGGAAAACCCTGTATTTGGTGAAGCGATTACACACTCCTTTAAGATTTCACAAAAAAAGAAACTCTGCTTCTATTTTCATTCAGTTAAATCTGAAGATCTGCTAATGAAGGTGCTAAAGCTAACGGTGGCTAACGGAAGGCTAACGGTGCTGTTGTGATGGATGTTCTGTGGAGGCTGACGTCAACATATTTGTGTAAATCTGTGTTTGTGTCCAGTCCAGGTCAGCTGACACTCAGCAGGACTTTACCGGACTCTTTGACCACATGGCAGATCAGAGCGGTCGGCGTCTTCAACAACGGTCAGTTATCTGTTTCCATGGTCCTGGTTGGCTTCAATTTATCCTTCAACTAATCCAGAAACCTCAAAAAAATCATCGTTTTAAAGGATCCTGAGCTTCAGAGATGAATGGAGTCATTCTGTCTGTCTGCCTGTTGACTGTGTACTTCTGTCAGGTATGTGTGTTGCGGACCCGGCTCAGGTGTCAGTCCGCCTGCCGCTCAGCGTGGACGTCCCGTTGCCCTATCAGGTGGTCCGAGGTGAGCAGCTGGAGCTCAGAGGCTCCGTGTACAACCAGATGGACAACAGCGTCATGGTACGAATCCACCGCCCAGCAGCACGACACATGTAACTGCTGTGGTTATTTCCCATCTGCGTTGTGTAATGAGTTGTGTGGCGTCCCACAGGGTCAAAGAAGGAGGAGTCTCAGGGATAACTCGAAGGAAAATTTATTCTGAAAAAAAAAATAATAACGCGGCGGATCAGTCACGACTGATAGCTCTGCTCGGTCTCCACTATAAAAGAATTAGCACAGTTAGCTTTAGCTTAGCACATCACAAACATCACTGAAACGTACAATCCAGAGCTTTCAACTACAACCAAATGGCTTCAAAGGGATCACTGTCAGTTCGGAAAAGCTGGAAGAACCATTCTCACAATCACAATAAGACTTCCTGATTGTCAAACTGTTTATGTGGAGGACCGAGCCTAGAAACCTACCTGGGGCACCGGAGGGGGGGGGCACATTTATGGAGCCCATAGAGCAGTGGAGGGGGTCCAGTGGATACAGGTTAGAAGGTGTGAAAATTTGGTGGTAGATCAGCTGTTTAATAGAGGAACAGAGACCGGGAGCCGGACGGTGAAAGCATGTTCACTTTCACTTTCACTTTCCGCCAGCATTAGTTACGTCAGTTATGGACGGTGCTCCCACATATATAACTGCTGCCCCCCCCCCCACACACACACACACACCCCCGCTCCGACAAATTGATCAGATACTGAATAAAGGGCCCACATCGTTTAGCTTTCATGGGGCCCACCATTGCTAGCGGTGCCCCAGAGCCCCAGAGTACTGACTAACTTCCAGAGGGAGGAGCCTCTGAACCAATGACCAGCACATTCTGTTGATGTATGGAAGGCAAGTGGAAGCACAACTCTGTTACACAGAGCAAAGCCTTCTGGGAGCTACAGTTCCTGAGTGTGAACAGGGTTGCTATTCTAAATACATCCATCCAAATACCATCTATAAAACGTCCAAACCGCTCAACAAATTTGGTGACGCTAATGAACATCACAGTCATCTGACTCAAAAACAAAGTATTAACTCAAATTTGTGATCCTTAAATTTCCTTTCTGAGGTTCCAAAGAATCATCTGAAGCAGGTTCGGCCTTCTGAGTCAAAAATCCACCAAGATTTTCAGAAAAGATGGTTCAAGCAGAAAAAAATCTGAGGGATCTGAACCAGATTATTATTCTTATTACTCAACAAAAGTCACGTTCTGTCACGCTCAGTGTAGCGCCCCCTTGTGGTTGACATGTGGTATGTTCTTACGACAGTTTTTGGTCAGTTTTGTTTTTAATCTTTTTTAATCATCTTTGCACCATGTTCCATCTCTTCTCCACGTCTGATTTTACTGGCGTTTGATGTTTTATTAAACCAAAAGGGAAAGTGAACGTGAGAAAAAGCAACATTAATTAGCATTAGCATTAGTTAGCATTTGTGTTTTGTGTGGTTTGTCGTCCTCAGTTTTGCGTGACGCTGACAGTTGGTCCAGAGGTCTGTTTACTCCACTCTCAGCCGGATGACTCAGGGGCAGGACTTCGCTCCACTTCCTGCAGCTGGAACACACTTCCTGCCGACGGGATTCGTCCGGTGAGCTTCACCCTGATGGGTCTGGAACCGGGAGAACACACCCTGCGCTTCACCCTGAAGACTAAGCAGGGAGTCCGGGATGTCCTGGAGAAGATGCTGCGAGTGGTTGTAGGTTCTGATGCTTCAGGGATTGAACCCTTTATTCACCAGCCACCACGTGTCCACCGTCACAGAACACTCAGTAGTTTGACAGGCCAAAACTTTCATTTTGGAAATAATGTTTAACATGAATAAAGCTGACTGCAACATATTAACATTAACCAGAACTGGAAACAACCACGGTAAAGACGACATAAGACATGTAACAACACACGTGATGATCAGATATTCAGCTCTGTCCGAAAACAGGCATCTATGAAAACAAAGATAGATCGATTCTGATTCATAAAACCAGAAAAAAATCAGGTTTGAACCTGATAAAGATGTAAACCAGTGTTTGTGTTTTCAGCCTGAAGGAGTGAAGAAGGTGGAGATGATTGGAGGAAGACTAGACCCCCAGGGCCTGTATGGTACGCTACCCATAGGTCACCTGTTACCTGTACTTTACCTGTTTGTTACCTGTTTAGTACCTGTTTTGTACCTGCTTATTACCTGTTTTATACCTGTTTATTACTTGTTTGTTACCTGTTTGTTTATTACCTGTTTGTTACCTGTTTGTTTATTACGTTTGTTACCTGTTTATTACTGTTTTATACCTGTTTATTACTTGTTTGTTACCTGTTTGTTTGTTACCTGTTTGTTACCTGTTTTATACCTGTTTGTTACCTGTTTTGTACCTGTTTATTACGTTTGTTACCTGTTTATTACTGTTTTATACCTGTTTTGTACCTGTTTGTTACCTGTTTTGTACCTGTTTATTACCGTTTGTTACCTGTTTGTTACCTGTTTTAAACCTGTTTGTTACCTGTTTTGTACCTGTTTATTACCGTTTGTTACCTGTTTGTTACCTGTTTTAAACCTG
This sequence comes from Apogon hyalosoma, assembly GCA_037367295.1. Lineage (NCBI taxonomy): Eukaryota > Metazoa > Chordata > Actinopteri > Kurtiformes > Apogonidae > Apogon > Apogon hyalosoma. The sequence goes on along the minus strand of JAPQRP010000030.1, from coordinate 2,977,290 downwards.
TTTGTTACCTGTTTTGTACCTGTTTATTACTGTTTGTTACCTGTTTGTTACCTGTTTTATACCTGTTTTGTACCTGTTTATTATCTGTTTTGTACCCATTTAATACCTGTTTATTACCTGTTTGTTACCTGTTTATTACCTGTCCATATCTCTCCAATGGTGTCTGTTGTGTTGAAGGTTCGGAGAAGAGGGTGGTGCAGCTGAAGACTGTTTTGCCGTCCAACATCGTCCCTCATGCCCCCGTACAGAGACAGCTGACCATCAACGGTAAAAACCAGCCTTGAACTCACTGTCTGAGAAGGACCAGCAGGACCACAGAGAACCTCCATGTGATGAGGTCACCTGTCCGGTTCCAGCCCCACGTGGCCGGTTCTGCTCAGTCCATGTGTGCTGTGTTTCAGGGGAGGTTCTGGGAGACGTCCTGTCGGTCGTTCACAACCCCGAAGGTCTCCGGAAGCTCATCAACCTGCCGGCGGGGTCAGCGGAGGCAGAGCTCGGAGGAGTCCTGCCCCTCATCCACATTTACCAGTATCTGGAGACGACGGGACGGTGGGACGTCCTGGGACAAGACATCCAGAAGAACTCTGGAGACCTGAGGCAGAGGATCAGAGAGGGTCCGAGAGTCCTGGACCAGGTTTATTCAGGCTTTTTATTTACTGATATAAACCATGTGTTTATTAGGTTTGTTTGTTGTGTTTGTTTGTTCAGGTCTGATCAGCATCAGCTCCTTCAGAAAAGGAGACGCCACCTACAGCATGTGGAGGAGGAGGGAGTCCAGCACCTGGTCAGAGCACACAACAAACAAACAGACAGAAAAACAGACAAACAGAAAAACAAACAAACAGACAAACAGGAAAAACAAACAAACAGACAGACAGATAAACAAACAGAAAAACAGACAGACAGAAAAACAGACAAACAAACAAACAGAAAAACAGACAGAAAAACAAACAAACAGAAAAACAAACAGACAGACAGAAAAACAGACAGAAAAACAAACAAACAGAAAAACAAACAAACAGACAGACAGAAAAACAAACAGACAGACAGATAAACAAACAGACAAACAGAAAAACAAACAGACAGACAGAAAAACAGACAAACAGAAAAACAAACAAACAGAAAAACA
>JAPQRP010000030.1:2875711-2887111 GCA_037367295.1 Apogon hyalosoma | reverse complement strand
CTCGGGGGCCCCCCCCCCCCCCCCCCCCCGACAATGTGACCCATTTAATACAGTTAGAAAATAATATGCACTCTGTAAGCATCATATAAACTAGAATAATAATAACAACAATAATAATAATCATAATTTTAGCATAATCATTAAAATCTACGGTAATAACACTAAGCTAAAGTTAATGTATAATTTAAATAACATTAAAATAACAAGATGTTGAAAATATAAAATATACAATAGAAGATTGTAATGCAGAGGAAACAATAGAAAACAATGTCAGTGTAAACAAATACAAGAAAAAGAATTAAAGCTAAAATTTAGATTCACTGTTAAATGTTTAGATATTCTTTGTCTTATTTATTATTTTCAAAATACTTATATATGATTAAACATAATATGTAATGTTGTTAAATGTTCTGCATTTTATTACTTTTAGCTGTAATTTGAGATTAGAATTTTTTGTTCATTATTCATATTTTAAATTTTTCATATAAAATATTAAATTTTCTTTCTAATTATCATAATTGTTATTATTATTAGCAATAATAAAAATAATAGATACTATTAATAATAATAATAATAATAATAATAATAATAATAATAATAATAACAATACATTTTATTTGTATAGCACGTTACGTGGTACTCAAAGACACTTGACATACAGCAGAGAAAACATAAACCAAAGACATGGAAAACAAATATTAGATAAACAAATAATAATAACAAACAAATAATTAATATTATTAGTTGTTATTATTGTTATTGTATTATGGTTATTATTATTATTATCTGTATTATAAAAAATTAATATTTATTACTATTATTGTTATAATTATATTAATAATTATAACAATAATGATAATACTAATAAAATTATTATTATTTTTATTGCTGTTATTATTTTTTAGTATTATCATCAGTATTATTATTGAACTTAATTTTAGTTCATTCATTTCTTGTAATTATTATTTAATAGTTATATGTTTGTTAATCTGTCATTAATTATCCATCATTAACATGTAAGTTATTGACTGTTTATTCATGTTGACACCATCTGTTGATCATGTGACTTTTTCTTTTGACAGGATGTTGTGTTTCTGTGTTAATGTTGTGTTTTTGTATAAATATGTGTCTTTGTGGGTTTGGATCCAGATGTTCTCGTGGTTAAAGCTGATCCTTGGGAGGCGGTGCTGGTCTGATCAGGTCTGTGCTGGACTTGTGTTTGTGTTTGACTCCACAGCCGTCGGACACTGAGTGTTTCCGTGGTGACAAAGCGGCGCCGGCGTTAACTCAGGAATCCGCTCATGTTGACCCACATTCAAAGGTTCTAACGAGGGAACAACTTTGAATGAGGGGGTGGTTCTGACCCGGAGGTGTGGTCAGGTGATGGAGGGGGGGGCTCTAACCCATTTTTCTTTGTGATCATCTTTCCTTATTTTCAATATGAGTGTTTTCTCTCTCAGTGGATTTGAATGGTGTCCAGATACATACGACACACACACTGCCTCTGCCGCCCTCTGCAAGTACGACCGACACACACACACACACACACAGGACAACACATACAGACACAACACACAACCCGCTCCGTTTCAGACTCAGCTGTTTTGTTTCCTCGACTCCGAGTCTCAGGGTCTTTATCGTTTTTTGGTGAAATCGATTTTCGCTGTTCATTCTACGACTAAAGACTAAAGTTCATGTAGATGTTTGGACGTATCTTCAACTAGTGATGTCCCGATCTAGATTTTTTTCCTTTCTATCCGATTTGATTTTTTTAGGATTAGTTTTGCCGATACCGATCCAATATTGATCTGATACCTACTTTTTACAGAGAAATTTTAATTTAAATGGGGAGTCATTATTTCTAGGTTATTATTCTATTATTTACTGTAGATGACAGTTGGGCTGAACATGGAACCTGGGCTGAATGTGGAACCTGAACTAAAACAACTATGACACCTTTGACTCTTAAGAACTTTAGTTACATTTTTCTAAATTCATACTGTGGCCAAAGTAGAACCTTCGATGGTCTGGTTTTGGCCCGTGGGCTCTATGTTTACCACTGCTGTAGCGTCTATGGACAGGTCCATCCAGGGGTTATATGGGGGTGCGTTCTGCACCATACATTAGTGATGTCATCAGTGGGTTACTCGCGGGTTGGATTGGGTTGGGTCAAATAATTCCACAAAACCCATGTGAGTTGAAAAAACCCACCTCATGTATCACTACTGGACCATAAAGTGAAAGTGAAACTTTAGATGTTTTACTAATTCCTCTAATCCTCCCACTGATTTGAAGATAATTTTCCTTTTCCCTATCTTCAGAAACTTTCATTTGAGGGGGCAGGACATTTGTTTACCCCGCCCCTCTAGAACCTGGCTGAGATTGGCCCGATCCTGTGACTAAATCCAATCTGATCCAATCTTCTAAAAAATGCCAGATCGGGACAGCCGTATTTTTAACGATGTGTGAATCTCAGGGATGATGTGGTGAAGTGTCCACTGTCGTCCACACAATGCAGACGTTTGTCCCTCTCGTCGTCATGTTTTTAAACTGGTTTGTCTTTATCTGTTCATTCTGTCCACGTGTTTAATGGAGCTGCATCTGAAACATCAGAGCCAAGTGTTTGACCTGCAGAGGGAGGTCACCATGGATACCGTCCACAGGTTGGACAAGGACAGCTATGGACAGTATTATCCATGGTGCAACGTGATATCATGAATTGCATACAGATAACACGCCACTTTCAATTGGTGCATTATCTGTACGCATTATAAGGCAAGGCCAGGGTTAGCAGTTAGCGTGGGTAGGGTTAGCGGTTACGGATATGTAAATCAGAGACTGTAGCGTACATTGACACGCAATCAAATGGCGTTGAATAAAATGTGAAACGATAAAAATGTGTACATATAGCACGGCAAATGCCATAAGAACTGGCGTGACATATGACGCAATTTCATGAGATCAGTCTGCACGGTGGCCACAGGTTGGACAACTATGGACAGGGCCAGATTCTGGACGTGTTTGGAGACGACTTGAGTTGTCATGGGAACAGACGTCTTCATAAAAACAGTAAATGCTCAGATAAATGTCTGCATCAGTGTGGGCGGGGCATACGCTGTGTTCACAGGTACTACCTGTAGAAGTTTGGGTCAGAGTTGGTTGGTTTTGTTCTTGTTCCGTTTCTGCTCAGAAACAGCGGAACCGTTATTGTTCCACATTCTCATCATTCTGTAAAATGATGAACTAATATTAAATCCAATGGCTTTTAGTCGAGGAACCGAGACAACGCTAACATTAGGGTTCAAACTCCAGAAAGCTGAGGTTGATGACACAAACTGAGACTCAAACTCCAACACCGCAGCGTGTCGTGTTAGCGCCCCCACAGGCAGCAGCAGGAATGACACCTTCAGGTTCAGTTGGGCTTTTCAGAACCAGGTTTTTATCTGAAGCAGGTTTTACACCAGACACTGAATCCATTAAAGCTGAACCGTGACCCAGGTAAACCGACCCAACACTTCCTGTAACCATTTCAAATTAAAAGCCTTCCAGTGTTTGAATGAACAGCAGTCATTAATTATCTGGGCTTTTATTGTGAAATGGTGAGGGAACATTGGTGGATGTTCTGCTTCACCTTTTGATTCAACGTCATCTTAAACCCATCGTACCGTTCCATCATGAACCGTGTGATCTGTTTCAACACAAACCCACATTTATGTTTGACTTCCTGTTGAATATTTCACAATAAGAGCCTGGTTGGTTCAATAGTAACACTGGAGAACCGACAGAGATTTAGACAATAAACGACTTGTATTAATTTATTGATCTGATTGATCTGAACTGGAGGAAGAGGAGGGAGGCAGGTGATGAAGACATGTGTCATTAACCAGTGTGTGTCCTTGTGTGTGTGTTTTTGTCATCTCTCCGTAGCCGTACCCAACTGACATCACCGGACAGCTCAACCTATCAGATCCCTCCGTCAGCACCGTCGTCTAGGAAACGACACGATGAGCACCACTGCTGCTGCTGAGCCATAGACACGCAATGGACACACAGACTCACAATATACATACAACAACACACTGTTTAAATACAAACACACAGTGCTGACCCTCTGGACTCACAAAAACATCACCTTAATTTGCATATTTAACACACATTATAAACACAGTCTCTCACACACACATTAAACAGATGGACAAACTGCACAGGAAACACAAACCATGACATCAGGACTTTGGACGACGACACACTGTTACACAAACACACACCATCTGTCACAGCAAACCTCTACACACATTAACAAACAGTAACACCCACAGACACACAATAACAAAGAGTAACACACACAATAACAAAGAGTAACACACACAATAACAAAGAGTAACACACAGACACACTAACAATGACAAACAGTAACACACAGACACACAATAACAATGACAAACAGTAACACACAGACACACAAATAATAAACAGTAACACACAGACACACAAATAATAAACAGTAACACACACAATAACAAAGAGTAACACACACAATAACAAAGAGTAACACACAGACACACAATAACAATGACAAACAGTAACACACACAATAACAAACAGTAACACACAGACACACAAATAATAAACAGTAACACGCACAGACACACAATAATAAACAGTAACACGCACAGACACACAATAATAAACAGTAACACATAGACACACAATAACAATGACAAACAGTAACGCACACAGACACACAATGACTAACACAGTTACACACACACACACACACCATCTGTCACCGCAAACCTACACACACACGCACACTCACCATCCTCTGCTCGTAGCGCCACCTCCAGAGGGTCTTTGACAAACAGTGAACTTTTATTTTGGTAGGTGTCTGTGATGTCACACTTCAGTTTCCATGGCGCCAGTTGATCAACCATTCGTATGGACTGATCAAAGCTCCCCACGGCGACACCGGTCCACTGATCAATATCCTGACCGGGACCCACTGATCGTGGGGGCGTGGTCCAGGTCTCTGGGACGTGAAGTTCAGGATGTTTCTGAACGCAGTAGCAGAGGAGCCGCCTGCCGCTGAGGATCATGGGTAATGTAGTGTTCAGGAGACTCTTCTGCATCTGTGTCAACAAAGTTTATTATCACATAAAGTTCATCAGAAAGGGATTTAATTAAATTATATACTTATTCTATAAACGTGTCAATATGTTTTACACCATGTTTAGTCAATTAACAGTAGGATTCTCTGAATTTAATAGTATTTTTAATTATTCCTTTTAATTAATTCTCAATAGTCTAGTATAAGCAGAAAGGTCTAGATTTTGTTTTTATTTATGAGTTAATACGTTCGCAAAAACAGTATTATCTGGTCCATTCATGTAAACATAGTAAAGATGTACATTCATGTTCCATTTATTAATATCCATAAATATAACATTTATTTATAAATGTCAGCACTGAATGAGGTGATAAGTAGTAAACACATCCACATTTATTAACCTTTAATGTATAAAAAATGACATTCTTTTATTCTAATACAATGCACTGAATGAAACAAAATCTGCTTTACACATATTTAATAATTCACCTTTTTATTTTCCCACAAATATCTAACTAAGTTTAAAGGTGAACTTATTCAACTGAAACATAAACAAAATGTATTATTATTTATTATCATTATTATTATTATTATTATTATAACGCACTTTGCATTCAGTGAATCTCAGTGCTACAGTAGAAAAGGACAGATCCCAAAAACAAAAAAAAACCAAAACATCAACAGTTCTAATCCTTTTTCAGCAGGTCTGTTTTCAGTCTAGGTTTAAGAGTCCAGGCTCTGAGCCATCTGCAGAATCTTCAAACTGATCTTTAACTTTAATTTATGAGACAAAACCAAACTGTAATTATTGAAAATAACAGGGTTTCCCATCATTCACCTCAAACGCAGAGAAACGGAAAACACCCCGACACAACAGTCCAAACAAGATGAAAACACAGATATGAGCAGAAAAAAGAACAACACCGTAAGTAAAACAATAAATACCATCAGATTCTGTTCACGTTCAAATAGTTTATAAATATATCAACAACGTCTGTTAAAACAGAACGATTTTATGAATAAAACCATCACTGACACAGATACTGGCTCATTTAGGGAATCAAAACAAGAATTTCATGACCCAGAGACTCCGCCCACTGTCCCCACTGATGGTCCCAAGGCATGATGGGAAATGTAGTCCCTGCTCCACCTTCACTGTGTCTCTGCTGATGATGTCAGACCTGTGTGATGTCAGTCTCTACCTCCACAATGCTGGAACAACCTGTCTGCTGCTGCTGGAAACCTCCTAGCTCCGCCTACTCCCACCGAGTGGGCGGAGCTACGAGGCTTTCATGCCACAGAGGCAATGTAGCTAAATCTGAGCCGAGAGCGTCCCTGAGAACAAAAATACAACAAACGAGAAGCATTCCACTGGTTGAACATGAGCAGATGAATCCAACCTGCGAAACATCCACACATTCAGGTTTTTAAACACAAATTAACCACGAACCAGACACTGTCAACGAAGGCTAACTGTAGATAACACAGGGACGATTCATGCTGATGTTGTTGTCGCTAATGCTAGTGTATCAGATAAGGCCAACTGTAGTTGTTTGACCGGTGCTAATGCTAACACTGATGTTGCTAAAGCTAATGTAATGCTAACTATATCTATACTGATGTCATGACAAGCTGTGAAAATTTGGAAGCTAATGCTAATGTGCCAGCTAATGTTAATGAGTTGGTAGATCCATAAGATACGGTATTTATTAATGCTAATGTTGATAGTGTTGTTGTTAAATATACCAGATGAATCTAAACATCGTTGTGTGACCGGATCTAATGCTAACACTGATGCTAATGCTACACACATGACAGTGAACAACATAGCAGATGCTAATGTACCAGCTAATGCTAGCTGAATTTTTCCCTCCAATAAAAATCCATCCATGTGACACTGACACACCACAGTAGTTTTAATATTATTAAACCAGCGATGTCAGAAAACACATTTGATGTATGGTGTAAAAACTGTTCATTTTTAATACACACGTAAAACAAGTGAATTACAGAATATTTGCAGAAAAGTGAAATAACGTGTAAAGTAGTTAAATGTCATCACTAATTATTAACTATTGATGTTCGACTGTTTTGTATAAACTATAGATATTTTTTTAATTAGTTAATGGTTTCAATGTTTATTAATGTAGCAACGCAATAATAATAATAATGATCGTGTGACATTTACTGGCACTGTTTACACTGGTACATTAAATGATCGGTGTTACTTTAATACTTAATTGATTATTGATTAATTCTGTGAGTCCCGTCGTTCATCTGGTTCTTATTACTTTCAGTTGTGATTTGTTGTTTTTTTTTTTTTTTTTTTTTTTTTTTTGGTATTTCCATGACATTGTTCTCAGTGACGCTCGGCTTCGTGTTTGTATTAATGTTCATTAATTGTGTTTATGTTTATTTAATGGACGTTAATGTTGAGTTGAACTCAAAGCACCGTTAAACCAGGACCCGCCTTTGTTTTATTATGTGAGTGTTGATTTATGTAAATACACTGTAAAATGTGAGGATTATTATTGTACAGTTTGACTGGTGGGAGGGGCCATGCCTGAACACGCCCCCTGTGGTGTCAGAGGGTCCTTAAATGTTTGCTCCTGTCGGTCCTGTAGCTAACGGATATTTATTATTATTAATGTGGGTTATTGTTTGTTTCATTATTTTGTGCTTTTTATTGGTGATGATTTTACAAACAAATTAAATCAGGTTAATCTTCAGATTAAACCTGTTTTTAAATCTGAGTTTAAGCCTCTGGTTAAATAGAGTGATGTCAGATGTTTTATTGTATTTAAATACAAACATGTTAACTTTACATTTCAGCACTTTCATACTGGGTTTTAGGTGATTTTCTTTTCTTTTCTGATTATAAATGTAACGCATTTATCACACATGTAGCTTCTAAACTAGGGTTGATCTGGACCTGCAGATACATTCAGCGCAGACAAGAGTTTCATTTACTGATTGATTTCATGTCTTGGAGTTAGTTTTGTTCATCTGAGCGCGTGGCGTTCATGGTCTATACACCGACGTGGAATTTACATCTAATAGAACATAAATAAACCGACAGACAAGGTCAGTTTATGTTTAAGATCCAAGAAAGACGCAGAAAAAGTAGGTCTGATTTTAAATGTCAGTAAATCGACCACATTATGAAGGAAAAGTAGCAGAAAGAAGAGCAGCCTCTGGAACTAAATACTTCTATGTTTAACAGAAATGAAATGACAAATCCACCTGTTTATACGTCTGTTTACTGAAAGTCAACATTCAGCAAAAACTGACAAACGTGGAGTAAATGTTCAGTAGATCATCCTAAACCCAGTTTAATCTGGTTAACCAAGTTTAATCTGGTTTACCCTGGTTTAATCCACTTTGATCTGGTTTAATCCGGTTTTATCTGGTTAACCCCGGTTTAATCCAGTTTTATCTGGTTAAATCCAGTTTGATCTGGTTTAATCCAGTTTAATCTGGTTTAATCCAGTTTGATCTGGTTAAATCCAGTTTAATCTGGTTTGATCCAGTTTGATCTGGTTTAATCCAGTTTAATCTGGTTTAATCCGGTTTGATCTGGTTTAATCCAGTTTAATCTGGTTTAATCCGGTTTGATCTGGTTTAATCCGATTTGATCCGGTTTAATCTGATTTATTCCAGTTTGATCCAGTTTAATCTGGTTTAATCCAGTTTAATCTGGTTTAATCCAATTTGATCTGGTTTAATCTGGTTTATTCCAGTTTGATCCGGTTTAATCTGGTTTAGTCCAGTTTGATCTGGTTTAATCCGGTTTAATCCGGTCCTGGTTGTGCAGTTCACTCTGATTCTTTGATGTCATACTGGTGCATGTTGTTTTTCGATGCCATGCACTTTTCCTGTGTATTGTTGTGATGGCTCCGGTTCCAGCTCTGGTTCCGGTTCTGGTTCTGGCTCTGGTTCTGGTTCTTCCTCTTGTACAGAACCCCCTCATCATATTCATGTGAGAACTCTGACATTTACTCGGACTGTGTTTTTTCCTGTGGACGTAGCTTTTCTAACCTTCTTTTGTCATAAAAACACTGAAGCTGTAGACGTTTCCCTCCTTCCTCCGTGACCGTTTCCCTGAGGAATGTGACCTTTGACCTGCAGCGCCTCCTTCTGATTGGACAGAGCCCTTTTTTTGGAGGTTTTTCTCACATGTAGCCACTGGACTGGACTTTCTGCTGGTTTCCATCATCGCTGTGTCTGTTTCTAATGATTCTCAGCTGCTTTCACATCATTTGACCATAGAAACTGTAACCCAAGGTTGCCGCCAGCCCCGCCCACTTTCCCGCCTCCATCCACAGACTCATAGAGTTCATGTAGTGATGACATCAAAGGAGTTTAATAAAAGTATTTGTTGTATTTTTTGGTGAAATTAAAGTTGTCACACAGAATCTAACCCTTGTATATGTTCCCACGCTCGGCCAATAAAGCTGATGCACACAGAAGTCGCAGCCAATTAGAGTTCTTCAAATCCTGTCGATGACGCCTCCGACCAGAAAACTCTGGGGTTTAAAGAGTCAAATCTGATTGGCTGGTCTGTGGGGGTGGGTGAGGGGGCGGGGTTTGACCTGCAGGTGGGAGGTATTTCAACAGAAACTCTATTCTCTGAACAACACGAGCACTGGGGGCGTGGCCAACAAACCGACTCCATGATGTAACAGGTCCACAGTGTCCAAAGGTTGAACTTTTAACAATTATTGACAGTTTTACAGTTTATCAATAGTCGCTTTTCCATTGGATATCTGCGCAAAACTTTACCGATATTTACTGAATATTGAAAAAACAGAAGTGTGTAATGTGGGTTTTTCCATTAAATCACAAATGCAGTGATTTGTTTGTTTATTATCATGAGATGTCAGTAGAAGTCATTCCATAAACATGCCAACGAACGTCAATATTGCGTTGATTTACAGATGTATTCCTATTTCTCTGATGGTGCCCACGAGGTAAAAATGCTGTGGTTTCCTGCTGTGTCCACACATACGAAATGTTTGGTTTCAGCTCTTCTTCTCTTGTTGTAACGTCTGTCAACATCTGATTTTTTTTTTGTTCACGTGACTAGTTGCGTAAAAAGGTCTGTCCACTGCAATTTTGCATATTTCCAATTTTGCTACGCCCGAAAAACCACCTCTTACAAGCACTAAAAGCTTTTTGTGGAAAAACGAGAGTTTTGGAGAAAATGTAATTTTTCCATTAGACAAAATTTGATCCACAAATTATATTCACGTAATTTGAGGATCAGTGGAAAAGGGACTAGTGTCATTTTTAGTTTAGTGTAAAACTCAGACTGATCTCATGAATCACAGTGTATGTCCCGCCAGTTCTTATTGCATTTGGCGTGCTATACGTAGGCATTTCATCCTGTCTCGTGTTATCCAACACCATTTGATAGTGTGTCAATGTACGCCAAGATCTCCGGTTCACATATCTGAAACCGCTAACCCTAACTGCTAATCGCCCCAACCGTTAATCACATGGTATTTTATGTGACGTGAACATACATGCAGAAAGCTTATAATGCGCACAGATAACACACCAATTAAAAGTGGCGTGTTCTCTGTAGGCAGTTCACAGTAGCAGGTGGGAAAAACAGATTTCTGCCCAAAACAAATCCACTGCTTTTGTCTTAAAGGTTGTAAAACCACCGATGGCCACTAGATGCTGCTCAAACACCCCCGACTCCAGTCCATCAGTATTATCTTACCTGTGACCCCTCAAGCCCCTTCAGTTCCACCCCTTTGGTCCAAATATGGTAGTGACTTTTTTTTTAACCTCAAATGACTCCATTCTGGTTCTGTTTGACTTTGTCTCCACCTTTATTTGTTTTTTCACTAAACGGTGTCCATTGGTTTGTATGGATAGGCTGGAGTCAGAGCAGGGCATTGTGGGTATTGTTGTCTCAGGCTGCGGTGCCTTTGGTGCAGAATCAAAGTGAAACAGGTTTTATAATAAATGTTCAAACACTGACAAATTTAAACCTTTTGAAATGTGATTTTTTTATTTTATAGTTCTTTGTGAATCTACCTGATTGGTCCATGTCCTTCACATTAGTCCCTTTTCCACTGATCCTCAAATTACGTGAATATAACTTGCACAAAAAAATTTGCCAAATAGAAAAACAATTTCACCAAAACTCGTTTTTCCATGAAAAGTTTTTGCGTTTCTAAGAGGTGGTTTTTATAGTGAAATCTGGGTGTGTTCCTGAAGTGTCTTCTACTTAGATTGTCGACCATGGACCCACTGGATTAGACTAAACAACAATACCTGGA
>JAPQRP010000030.1:2798444-2810736 GCA_037367295.1 Apogon hyalosoma | reverse complement strand
TTAGGTTTAAGGTCAGAGTTCATGTTAAAGGTCAGAGTTTAGGTTTAAGGTCAGAGTTCATGTTAAAGGTCAGAGTTTAGGTTTAAGGTCAGAGTTTAGGTTTAAGGTCAGAGTTCATGTTAAAGGTCAGAGTTTAGGTTTAAGGTCAGAGTTCATGTTAAAGGTCAGAGTTCAGGATTAAGGTCAGAGTTCAGGTTTAAGGTCAGAGTTCATGTTAAAGGTCAGAGTTCAGGGTTAGACTCAGGTCCGTGTTTCTGTGGTTGTAATGTGCAGTTCTACTCCCAGACAGAGGGGGCGCTGTCCTGTCCAGTCTGGTGGAGTACTACCTGGACTCGTCCTCGTCTCAGGCCGTCCTCCTCCTGTCCTCCATCAGGGAGCCTCATCATAAGGTCAGCACCAGCCGTCTCTGTACACTCAGTCCTCACACTGCCTCTTTGACCTTTGACCTCGCTCTCTCCTCCATCAGCTGCTGTTAGAGAAGCTGAATGAGATCCTGGGTCGACCCGGGACCCGACTGGCCGCTCTCACCCTGCTGGGTCACCTGATCAGGAAGCAGCCGCCGTGGGTTCATCACATCAGCCGCTCGGCTCTGCTGCCGTCGCTGCTGCGCTGCCTTAAGGTACAGCACAGGAAGTCCGTAAACTGCAGCGTCCTCTGTGGATTCTGCCGTAGCCGTTTGAAACAGTACAATGTGACTCGTGTTCTCGTTGTGCCGTCGTTTGTTCCTTCAGACTGACGCTGACGTCGTGGTCCTGATCACTGGAGTCCTGGTCCTCATCACGCTGTTACCCATGATCCCTCAGGCAGGGAAGCAGCACATCTATGACTTCTTTGACGTGTTTGGTCGCCTCGCCTCCTGGAGCCTCAAAAACCCCGGTAACACACACCTCTGTGGCTTCTGATCGGTGGGTGGTTTACTGCTGTGTCCTGTATGTGTGTTCTGATTGGTCAACTGGGCGGGTCTCCTCCAGGTCATGTACCGGTGGTCTACCTGGTCCACCTCCAGGCCTCAGTGTACTCTCTGTTCCACCGGCTCTATGGGATGTTCCCCTGCAACTTCATCTCCTACCTGAGACTGCACTACAGCATGAAGGAGAACCTGGACACCTTCCAGGAGGTGGTTAAGGTCAGTAGAACCCACTAGAATCTGGATACCTTCTAGGAGGTGGTTAAGGGCAATAGAACCCACTAGAACCTGGACACCTTCCAGGAGGTGGTTAAGGCCAGTAGAACCCAGTAGAACCTGGACACCTTCCAGGAGGTGGTTAAGGCCAGTAGAACCCAGTAGAACCTGGACACCTTCCAGGAGGTGGTTAAGGACAATAGAACCCAGTAGAACATATATGGACTGAAGAACGCTACGGAGACATAAGAAGGACTGGGCTGAATTGAACACCGAACGGACTGGAGAGTCAGAACCTGTAAATGTACGTTTATTTATGAACCTGAGTCAGAAAAAGGCCTGAAGGTCCTGTTCTGTTGGGGTTGAGTCGATGCTAATGGAACCCTTATCTCCTCTGAGCCTCATCTGACCTTTCACGCTTCACTGAATGGACAGAAACTGCAGGTTGTCTTTTCTTCCTGTCGGTCTGAACTTCTGCTTCTGGTTGTGGGCTGGCGGTCTTTGTATGTGGCTCTTTTCTAACCCAGTGTGCGTCTGTTCGTCAGCCCATGTTGGAGCATGTGAGGGTTCACCCAGAGCTGGTCACGGGGACACAGGACTACGAACTGGACCCGTCCAGGTGAGCAGCGCCGGCCTCAGCGGGCTGCAGCTCCTCCGTCCTCCAGCAGGGGGCTGTGGCTTGGCGCTGATGTGTTTGTCTGACAGGTGGAGGTGTTACGAAGTCCACGACATCGTCATTGAGTGTTCGCGGTTGTCTTTGGACCCTCTGGAGTCGTCCTGTGAAGACGACCTCCCCTCCTCTTCCTCCTCTGCTCATCGTCACCATGACGCCTCCTTTGCTCCTCCTGCGGAGACGCTCAGCGGCAGCCGTCAGTATCACTCCATCCAACATTCAAGATGGTTTTATGTGTTTTTGAAATGTGTGGTCTTCGAGTAGTGAAGTGGTTTAAACGCATGTGTTGAGTGGGTTTTAATCTGGGATGAATTAATGTCACTTAAATGTGTTTCCTGTTTGGATCCAGGAGGCTTTAAACTGTCTGGAAGTCTGTCTCCGCCCCCACTGACACACATCACCTCCGACATACAGGTACAGGTGATCTAATGCCCCGCCCCGCCTCTGACCCTCAGATGCTATAAGGTTGTTGTTTTTAACATGTGAGCCCTGTGTTTCAGGTTGATGATGTCACATGGAGCCCCTCCTCACAGTGTGGTTTGTCCACGCCCCCTCCTGAACCTGCTGCCACAGGCGCCGCCCACTCACTGACCCGGACCGCCTCCATCTCAGGTGAGAAACCCATCTGCAGATGCACACGCACACACTGTATGAAAATAAAACACATGGAGACTCTGCTGTCTTCCAGGTGTGAAATGTCCCTCATCAGCCACTGTCGCCATCGCACCTCTGACTGAACAGAGCCACCAGCCCACAGACAGCGGACAGGTGGGACCGGGTTAGGCACGGGTGGGACCGGGTTAGGCACGGTTAGGGATGGGTGGGACCGGAACAGGGACAGGTGAGACCGGGGCAGGGTTAGGTGAGCAGGAGGCTTTTATTGTGAAGGAGCAGCAGGTAGAGCCCTCTGTTCCGCTATAATCCTCACAGGTGAAGCAGCATCCAATCACAGACCTGGAGGAGTCTTCCTTTCAGCCAATCACAGAGTCAGAGGGCAGAACCCAGAGTGATGTCATCACCAGGAACGAAGGTGAGCCACAGGTGTTTTGACCAAATCTAACTGGTTCCAGTCTCTAGATTACACCAAGTTTTGACCTTTGGAGTCTCTGAAGTTTCCATGTCCAGCATCTGTACAGTCTGTCATGAAGAAGAACCAACACATGAAGAACCGACACATGAAGAACCGACACATGAAGAACTAACACATGAAGAACTGACACATGAAAAACCGACATGAAGAACCGACACATGAAGAACCATACACATGAAGAACCAAACACATGAAGAACTGACACATGAAGAACCGACACATGAAAAACCGACATGAAGAACCGACACATGAAGAACCGACACATGAAGAACCAAACACATGAAGAACTGACACATGAAGAACCGACACATGAAGAACTAACACATGAAGAACCAAACACATGAAGAACCAACACATGAAGAAGAACTGACACATGAAGAACTAACACATGAAGAACTGACACATGAAGAACCAAACACATGAAGAACTAACACATGAAGAAGAACCAACACATGAAGAACCAAACACATGAAGAACTGACACATGAAGAACCGACACATGAAGAAACTAACACATGAAGAACCAAACACATGAAGAACCAAACACATGAAGAACCGACACATGAAGAAGAACCGACACATGAAGAACCAAACACATGAAGAACCAACACATGAAGAACCAAACACATGAAGAACCAAACACATGAAGAACTAACACATGAAGAACTAACACATGTAGAACCAACACATGAAGAACCAACACATGAAGAACCAAACACATGAAGAAGAACCAACACATGAAGAACCAAACACATGAAGAACTAACACATGAAGAACCAACACGTGAAGAACCAAACACATGAAGAACCAACACATGAAGAGCCAAACACAAGAAGAACCAAAGGCATGAAGAACCAGGGGAATGATCTGATTGGCTCACAGTGAGACATGTGACCAAAGCTAAAGCTAATTAGCCACAGATTGGCCGTTTCCTGTTTGATCAGATCAGAGTCTTGCAGTTCACATACGTTTGGGTTTACTGAGGAGCAGTCAGCAGCAGCTTCAGGTGACCTTTGACCCCAGCCTGATATCTTGTGTTTGTCGGCAGAGGTCGGACCGGATGAGAAACCCCGCCTCCTGACCTCCACCCCCAGCCGAGATGAGGAAGGGTCAATCACACTCTTCTTCACCCCCCCTCACGGCTCCTCCACCAATCACAGACCAGAGCGGAGTGTCCTCACCCACTTGGACCACAGCCCCGCCCATTACAATCAGAGCCCCGCCCCCTCATATGAACCTTTGTTTGAACTGGCTTTGCCTCGAGCTGCCACGCTGTTTGTCGGGAAGAAGACCCAGGTAACCAGCATCTGAAACAGCCTAACTAATCCAGACTAAACTAATCCAGCAAAACCAGGCTAATTTAACAAGAGTAATTTAAACAGATTAAATCAACTGCATTAATTGAACCAGGAAAGATCAAATGTGTTAATCAAACCAGGATAACTAAACCAGGATAAACGTGACAAACTGATCCAGACTAACTAAATTAGATTAAACAAATCAGACTTATTTACTAAACTAACCCATGATGACTGAACCAGGTAACTAGAATAAAGAACCCGGTTCCAGGCTAAACCTGTTGTGTCCTGTAGGAGGCGCTGCACAGAGGCTCAGGGGAGCAGCAGGATGGAGGAGGAGGAGCATCAGAGGGGGCGGACCAGGAGGAAGACCACACCCCCATCTCTCCTCTGGAGGTCTTGGATCAGCTGATCGTTCATGGACATGACGCCCACCAACGCCTCAGCCGGAGGTCAGGCTGTTACCATAGCAACGTGACTTATTTGAACACTTCCATCACAGGTTCCACCACAGGTTCCACCTGTCCTTAGAGTTACCTTTTATAGTCACTGTGGGTGTTTACTGTTTGTGTTTGTTTACTCTGTTTACTGTTTTTGTTTACTGTTTGTGTTTGTTTACTCTGTGTCTACTGTTTGTGTTTGTTTACCCTGTTTACAGTTTTTGTTTACTGTTTGTTTGTTTACTCTGTGTTTACTGTTTTTGTTTACTGTTTGTTTACTGTGTTTACTGTTTTTGTTTACTGTTTATATTTGTTTACTCTGTGTTTACTGTTTGTTTACTCTATGTTTGCTGTTGTTTACAGGCTGTCGGTGGTGAATAAGTCGTTGGATCGGAGCCACTTTGGAGGTAAACAACAGAGCATGAAAATCAAAGGTACCAGAAGCTAACGCAGCGATCACACACAGACAATAATCAGTAACCTCACTGACCTGATTAGTCTCATTGATCTAATTGATAGAAAAGGTGAATCCAGTGGATGTATGCGTTGTATGTGTTGGCAGCTGTCTGACAGTAGATGGCGCTCTCTCACACCTTTCATTCTGTGACTTGTGTCCAAATATGAATGAAGGTGTTTGTAAATGTGTCATGTGACCTGTGTGATGATAACAGAATGTGTCTGGGCATGAATTCAGTGTGAGTTATAACTGTTAACCTGACTAACTAAACTAACCAAACTAACCTTCATGCCGCAGTTCACCTGTGGTTCTGGGGGCGGAGTGTCTGAACTGAAGAACAGCTGTTTCTGAGTATTTGGAATCCCATAATGAGCACAGACCTGTAGTACTTATACTATTTTCATAAACACTGTCCACGTACCTGCAGTGTACGACGTAGTCACGTGAGCACTAGCCTTATCACCATGGAAACATCTCCACAGTCTGAATGTCCTCCAGGACTTTGAACACACCACACTGACACTGTATATGTCTGTCTCCCAGGAGGCCCTGCTCAGGGGGAGGAGCTTCAGGCCCTTAGGAGTCAGCTGCTATTGGTCCACAGTCAGCTTCAGTATGAGCGTTTCAAACGGCAACAGCACGCCATCAGAAACCGCCGGCTGCTCCGGAGAGTCATCAATGCCACGGCGCTGGAGGAGCAGAGCGTCGCCATGGTAACGCAGCTAAGCATGAACTACGTGAACTGGTCGGCGTGGTATTTGATGTAGTATCTCTGTTTGTGTTGCATTGTTCACTGCAGTTTTGAATTTAGTTGTATTTTTCGTGAACTGTCATTTCTGTTTCAATTCAGATGATAAAAGTAATAATAATCTGTCTTTTCTCACATTCTTTCATCTAGTGGTACTTTTTAAATGCACCCTCTGTGACTGGAGGTCAAAGGCTAATAGACATGGTGGTGACCTCTGACCTCTGTTGTGTTGCAGACAGCTCAGCTGGGTGTCCAGGAGGCGGAGATACGAGCTCTGAAGGCCAGTCTGAAGGAGGAGCAGCGACGCCACACGGAGCTGCACGAGGACTCGCAAACACACACCAAACAGCTAAATGCACACATCCAACAACTACTGCTGCAGCAACAGGACGGACAGAGGGACAACCAGAGGCTGCAGGTGAGGAGACACCGGACGGACGGGGGGACACCCTACTGTTATCACACCCTGACAGGTTCATCTGGGACAGTATTTTTAACGTACTGTTCACTGTCTGTAAATACACAGTAAAATAAACATCGTCATCATCGGCGTAGAGGTTTAGTCTGTCTTATGCTGTGATTGGCTGTTGCAGAGCGAGTTGCAGGAATGTCAGAGCAGGCTGCGAGACCTGGAGGCGGAGCTTCAGAAGGCCAACAACAAGTCTTACAATGCTGAACACCAGCTGACCCAGCTGTCACTCAAGGTGAGCGCAGAGGTCCAGACTCATAAAACAGCCTTTAGGAATCAAAGCCCAAACCAACAGGAAGTCCAGGTTCAGCTGTTTTGTCAGAAGAGTGTCTCTGTTTGCAGCTTTTAGTTCATGTGTTCAGTTGTTTTATTTTCAGAGTTTCCTTATTCATGACTGCATCCTGGTAGAATAGTTCAGAGGTTGTAAACGTTGGGTTTGTACGCCTGTTAAAGCCCCACTGTGAACATCTACGGGTGTTTTCATGCAGCGTACTCGAGTCCGTACCTGAGTACGCTAAGTACCCAAGTCCGCTTAATTTTGTCCATGTAAATGCAACCTTTCTGTGCTCCAGTACCGTGCCAGAGTCCAGTTGACAAGGCAGTCCTGGGTCCAGGCCACCCGGACTCCAGTATGGTACGATGCCGCATGAATGCATCAGTGCCCGAGTCCGGAAGTGACCTCATCATCACTCCGACAACAGAAGTGAGTCAATCACCATGAGACCATAGACGGCACTCCTGTTCTCCTGAAAAAGCCTTGGATCCATGTGGCACGGGCTCGCCTTATCGACTGAACCACTGGGTGAAAGATCAGGGACAACGAAGGTCGCTCTTTTTCTCTTTGCCTCAAACAGGCTAACAGATAGAAAAGGGTTTGTCTTCTTCTGACTTTCACGTTTGTTGGATAGCGACAGAATTCCCTACTCACCGCCACCTACTGTTTCGGCCCTGGAACACCCATTCGTACTTGGGCACAGGCCGCGGTATGCGCATGTTAACGCAACATCTCCGGTAAAGGTGTGAACATACCCGAGTACGGTACAGACTGGAGTACGCTGTGTGAAAGCGCCCTAAACCTCGTATGGGTTTGTGTTTGTTTTGCAGCTGTGCAGCAGTGAGCAGCTGCAGCAGCAGATCTACATGATGAACCAGCAGCTCCTTCTGCTTCGAGAAACCAACAGAGCTCTGAGAGAAACTCTGGAGGCAGGCGACGGCAGCACCGACACGGTAACACCCACTTCCATGGACACGTTATGTACAAAACAAGGCAAAAACACCAGGCGACACTAGAACATGTCATCACATTCCCATATGATGAAGGTGTTTGAGTCTGAGCCACAGCTTTGACATAAACCTGACATTAACGGGGGGGGAGGACTGGGCCTTAATGAGTTTGAGTGATAGGAACTGGAATCAACTCTGAGCTCAAATGTCTACAACTCTGTAAAACTGACTACGATAGTGTTGAGCCGCTGCGTAAACTCCGCCTTCTTCTGTCCTCGGTTGCATCAGGAGGCGTCCATGCTGCAGTGCAGCGTGGGAAGGGAGTACCAGCGGCTGAAGGACAGCGATGTGCAGCACCGACAGATGCTGGAGGCAGCCAATCACAGAGTAGCAGAGCTGGAGGGTCAGCTGACCAAGAAGGACCAGCTAATCCTGGACCAGAAGAAGCTGCTGGAGGACACCAAGGCCCACAGCAGGTCAGGGACTGGGTCAGGTCAAGTCCGGGTTGGGGGTCTGTATTTACATCCCTGTCCCGACACTGGTCTCTCTGGTCTTACTGGTCTTCTTGGTCTCTCTAGTCTTTCTAGTCTCTCTGCTCTTTCTGGTTCTCAGTGGTCTCTCTGGTCTCCCTGGTCTTTCTGGTCTTTCTGGTTCTCACTGGTCTTACTGGTCTTTCTGCTTCTCTTTGTGGTCCAGGGCTCTGCTGTCGGCGTCTGAGAGCCGCTGTGTCGCTCTGAGGGCCATCACCCAGAGTCTGCAGGTCGAGATGCTCCACCTCTACAGCCAGATCCACCTGGACCTTCAGGACCCAGATCCAGGAGAGTCCACCAGGTGACCAAACCGTCTCACATGTCTATGACCCAGTCCTGGCACAGCTCCATACATGCAGAACCACAGCCTGCAGGTCCATGTAGTGGTGATGGACCCTCAGGAGTCAGTCAGTTTAGTCTGTTCTTCTTTGTAACTCATTCACTCATGAACATTAGAGTTTAAACACAGAAAACTAAAGCAAAACAGGAAAAAAAAACAACCATAACAAACCAGTCTGACGTAACCATGACAACATGATGGAAAGTCTCCTCCTCTTTTTCACCTTCAGGCCAAATGGCAGCGATGACATCTTAGCACCTTCTCCGGGCAACCCCAGGCCCCGCCCCTCCCCATCAGTCAGCATCCTGAATGGTGGCGTGGAGCCCCTCTCCACCTCCCCCCTGCTCTTCCCTTCATACTCCTCCTCCCCCCTCGCCCGTTCCCCCGTCGAGTCCCCCCTTGCCGTTGGATCCTTTCTGGAGCAACGAGCACGGCAGCTGTTCAGACCGACCAATCAGAACAGCCAGAATGAGGAGGTGGAGCCACAGCAACAGAAGGACAAGGAGGATGACAAGGAGGAGGAGGAGGAGGAGGAGCGGGAGGTGGAGGAGACCCAGACGGGGAGCCCCCCCCTGGGTCAGGAGGTGGAGGAGGAGACATTCTTGGCAGGCAGCCCCCAGACGGAGCCGCCCAGCTGGGCTCCACCCCCAGTCCCACCCACAGGCTCCGCCCCCTCTGCAGACCTGACCCTCGCCGTTCGCCAAAGGAGACACGAACTGAGCATCATGGACTATGACGAGACACTGCCAGAGTTCTGATGTCCTGGATCTGCATCTGGTCTTAAAAGTCCCCATGAAACAGCGTCAAGCGACTTAACACCACACACTACGAAGTGCAAACCTGTCACCATGACGACCACCTCTGACCATGACGACCACCTGTCACCATGACAACCACCTCTGACCATGACGACCACCTACAACCATAATGTCCAAATGGTCCAATGTGGTTGAAAAGCTTCCAGAGTTTGTCTTGTTCATCTCTGTTTGTATCAGTGGAGTTGAAGCTCCGCCCTCTGGACTCACTGATTGGCTGGAGTTTCACCTCTGTGCTTCTAACTCCTGCTAACATTAGCCAACCAGGTCAGAGCAGTTTCCAGTTCAGGTCAAAATCATAAACACCTCTGATGTTTGTGTGGATCCTCAGTTTATAGAGCTAGAAAAAAATGTAGGTTGTGTGGTGTTAGCGTCGTATACGAGACCGCCTACGATAAAAACCCAGGAATTTATTTAATTTATTGAACAATACTTTGAACATTCAACTTAAACCAAAGATAAAAATGACCATAATTGAATCTACATGACTGTATTTAACATTAATGTTAGCGTCTCAGTTTTGGTTCCTGGTTTGGTTCCATTTGCAGATTTCCCAGAATCCTCAGCGTCTTCCTGGGTTTTCAGTGGGACATTTTCAGGACAAACATGAGCAGGATCATGTTTCTGATGATTCGATCCTCCCGTACCGAGTCCAGACCAGTGATTCTGTGTGATCCAGACCAGACATCCTGGTTGGGTCGGACCTGGTGCTGGAGGACATGTCCCAGCAGTCATTGTGGTTCAGGTGGGCGGAGCATAGGTGACACATAGTCAAAGCCATAAATAAAACACTGGTTTCATGGGGACTTTATCACCGTCGAGTCAACGCCGCTTTGATGTTCTGGTGTCTTCACGGTGAAGGTGCAGAGCGCCGACATAAAAAACCAAAGACTGTCCACACACTGGGTCTGAGCTGGGCCGGTGTTTACAGAACCAGAACCGACGATTAAGGAAACGCAAGCACATTTACAACTGAGATATATGAGTGTGTGTGTGTGTGTGAGAGAGTGACTAAGTGAGAGTGTGTGTGAGGGAGTGTGTGTGAGTGTGTGTGTGAGAGTGTGTGTATTTGTGTGTGCGCGCGCACCTTTAAAATAACCTCAACACTAAACTGAAGCTGAAATGCCTTAAAGTCACGGTGACTGATGGTTCCATTCTCGGTGCCAAAGCCTCAACTGAGAAATATTTTAAAGTCACGTCCTCGAATTGAAAATGCTTCCCACTATCCAAACACACCAAGAGCTGCCTCTAGAACACACTTTTCTGCTAATTTTGGAAGTATTGATTCATGGAAATGGGGGGAAATCTGGAAAAGAAACACAACGAAACAGAAATAAAAAAGTATTGAATATCAACTCTATGTGACTCTCAGTTCACTGTTGGTTTATCAGAATCAAAAGTATCATGAGAGGAATCGGCTGAAACTGAAAAAAACACTGAAGCCAAAGATTCTACAGCTAAAGCTAACACATACTGGGAGAACAAAGGGAAAAACTAAAGCCTTGCACAGGTGTACATGATTATATTTTCTCTTTTTTTTCCCTCATATTGATGCTAATAAGCTAACATTAGATTAAATATGAGCTAGTTGGACATAAAACCCAAGCGGAAGGTACATCTTCAGAAGTGTGAACGGCTAACGTTAAGCTAACATTAGCCTCTGAGGAAACATTAGGGACATTCGTGCAAGAATAGCTAACATGCTAAGCAGCTATCATTTTAGCTAACATTAACATGGTTCCTTCATTTTGCAACTTATGATCTGTTTTACAGATGAATATTCCAATTTTAGGAAGACTGATGTTTGTTCGGAGAACATTAAAGCTCAGATTTTACTGACGGATGAGCTAACGCAGTTAGCTTCGTGCTGCTTCACTTCAGATTCAAAACGACAAAAATATGATCACAAATGTAAAGGATTCATAATATGGAGTCATTTTGTATTAGTGTCTCTAAACTTCAAACAGGATCTATTTTCCAAAGATTGTTTTTGTTGCTGCTGGTTTTTTGTTTGTTTTTGTCTGATATTTTTGGTCTAAGTGTTTCAGGAGCTAAACGTCTGAACGATTAACACAAAATGTGCTTTTATTTGTGGAAAAATCCCCTCAGGATGATGACTCAGGATGGTAGATGGTCCACACTGACCTGCTGATGGGATTATCTAACATCTCATCATCCGTTTTATCTGCCAGCGCAGGTTCATCTGCTTTAAAGTGTCCACACCTGCTGCTTTTCGTGTTTCCTACTCGTTGCCTTGTAATTCCGTTTCAGACTCTTGGACCTGAACGCATCACACCAGACTCCACAGACGGACAAACGCAAATCAAACAAGACAAATATTTACTGACACAAACTGAGTGGATTTTGTCTTCAATCACCAGCCTGAAGTGTTGAAACTGTGAACAGAAGGAATAAAGACAGGACACGTCTGTGTTTCTGTGGGTTTAATAAAGAGCGTTGGTTTCACTGGTTTAATGGGGTGAACGTGGCCCGTTGGACTGGGTCTGGACTGGGTCTGGACTGGGTTAGTTCCAGATGGAGGTCCAGCCTGGCTGTGGGTGGGTTGGACAGAACTCCGGCTCAGTCGGTGAGTTTCAGTTTCATTTTGACATCGGATGTTTTCACTGGAAAATATCAGATACTTTTTTATTTTTTGTAAAGTGAAGTCGACACATCAGGAAAACAACAGCGTGAACGGAACACAAACCCAGAAGAGGAGCCATGATGGCACACAAACCAGGTAAGAACCGGACCAGGGTCGGGCAGACGGGGTTCAGAACCAGGAAACAGGTCAGACCAGGGCGCACCACCGAACGGACACACACACACACACACACACACACACAGATGCCACATAGTGTCACTAGTCACGTGATTTCTGTTTACGCTGCCAAATTCGAAAACCGACTGACCGACCACAGACAGACAGAGCCAGGCCTGTCAGGCACAAAACTGCACTGAATAATACTGCGGACGGACTGAAGCACCGATACTGAATAATACTGCGGACGGACTGAAGCAGCACCGATACTGAATAATACTGCGGACGGACTGAAGCAGCACCGATACTGAATAATACTGCGGAC
>JAPQRP010000030.1:2788267-2798344 GCA_037367295.1 Apogon hyalosoma | reverse complement strand
CGGACTGAAGCAGCACCGATACTGAATAATACTGCGGACGGACTGAAGCAGCACCGATACTGAATAATACTGCGGACAGACCATCCAGGTCAAAGTGAGACACACTGATTTGTCTTTGTTTTTTCTTTTCCAGTGTCACCTCCTGCCATCCTCTCCTCTCAGTCCTCATCTCATCTCCTCCTCCTCCTGCTCCTCTTCCTCCTCCTGTTGGCCTCCTCTGGTCTCTCCTATGAGATCGGGAACTTCAGACAGTGTAGGTCAGCTCCCTTTGTACCAGGCTACAACCTGGTGGGGGAGAGTTTGGATGCGGTCACCTACGAGCGTAAAGGAGTCCACCCTGTCGATATTTTTACTGCCATGTCTCCATTTAGAACATGTGTTCTCTACCGGAACCCCCACCGAGGCAACCAGCTGGAAAAGGTGACTCACAAGTACATCAGTATTTCATTTCACAGACTCATGGGTAACATGTATCACCAGCTTGACCGTGGTGTTGTCGCATTATTTTCAGGTTCCATACTCTGCTCCTGTTTGGACCCCAGAGACTCACTGTGAAGCTAAAGTTAGGGGTGAAGTCCATTCCTCTGTAAGGTATCTCTGTTCTTCAACATATGTGCTGTAAAAGGACTGTGCTTTTACTGACGGTGGTGAGGGACATTGGCTTAAAAATACGTCGTATGTGCTACACCTGCCCAATCAGGTCAACATCACGTCATTCAACTCACTATGAAACTCAGACCTGGATCTCAACATCGTCAGATGAAGACCAGTCGTGTCTCCTCTACCAGGGCAGTTAGCATCAGTCTGAGTCCAGCTCCTGTCTGTCAATGCTGTCCAAGAGGGACAGGATGACGGCTTAATGATCTGACCAGACCATTACTGTGGTGCTGGTTGGTATTAGGACTCTTTGGAGGCTGATGCACTGGCCTGACCAGCTCCTGTTTGGACTGTGGCATCGAAGGAGTCCTCCTTTGTCATACAAAAGTCTGTCCCCTGGAGTAGAGGTGACTGAGACAGCGATAGCAAAGGAGGTCAAGTCCTGTCAGTGGCCCATGTAATTAGCTCCTGTTCTACCAGATTCCCAGGTACTTCTTTACTTGCGTAAAAAAAATCCTGGTAATCTGTATACTTTGCATTTCCACCGAACCCCAAAGTTCCTGAAAATGTATTCAAATGGGGCTCGGTCATGACGAGCTGATAACACTAATAATGATAATAATAATAATGGATTAGATTTATATTGCGCTTTTCTATTAACGCATACTCAAAGTGCGTTCAGTGGATCCATTATTCATTCACTCACACATTCTCCCTCTGGTGGTGGTAAACTACATCTGTATCCACAGCTGCCTTGGGGCAGACTGACAGAAGTGTGGGTGCCATTTTGCGCCTACGGCCCCTCCCACCACCACCAAACATTCACACACATTCAAACACCAGTGTGAGCAGCAGCACTGGAGGCAAGTAGGGTGAAGTGTCTGCCCAAGGGCACAACAGCACATGACTGGGACAGAGCGGGATTCAAACCGCCAACCCTTTGGTTATTGGACGACCCCTAAGCTGAGTCAATTTTAAGTGTGGAATGCTGACAGAGTGTTCCACCCACCACTCAGCGTTCTTCAGCACACAGCCCCCCCCCAAGAATTCAAGGGAATCTGAAAAGTCCAGTCCCCCTACAGGGAACTTTTATCAGAGAAAGTTTGGGGTTAAGGGAAAGTATTTTACCAGGTAATTTCAGTGGAATCGTGCCGAGGTTTTTCAAAGTTCCTGGTAAAGTTCCTGTGATGGAAAAGGGGCTGTAGTGTGTCCTGGTCTACTACATCTGCTGCTCTGGTTCCAGGCTCGGTCCACACAGGACATCCTGAACCAACTGACCCTGACTCCCTCAGCCCAGGGCAACATGAGGTTCTGAATCTGCAGCCTCCTCTTTGAGGGGGTGTCGGTAGGGCTCCTCATGACTCACAGGTTTTCATAAGTCTTCTTTAGCAGTTCAGAGTTCTGCACCAGTTCACTCCTATGATGAACTGCACAAATGTTCTATTGATGTCAGACACCAGTCAACCGTGATCCATGAGGTCCCACACACCTCCAAGAAAGCTATGGCGATCCTCATCTGAGTGAAAGCTGTGATTTACCTGTGCTCTTAATGTGGAAGCAGACAGGAAGTCCAGAAGACGCCCACTCATCGATGGGTGGAGCATCTCTCCAGAGGCTCAGTACTGGTGGAGCTGTGGTTAGGGTTAGCTAACCCCGTTGCACTCAGTGCCTCCCTGCTTCTCTCGGGTCTTAACATCTGTCTGAGGGTTTTAGAGGCTGAACTGCTTCCACTCTGATTCATCACCTTTGGCTGTTAGAGGGCGCAGCACATAGTGGATGAACACTGACAGTCATTAAAAACTTTAAGGCGACAATTGGTGGAATTATTTTAGTTTTGTTATTTAAAATGTAAGTTTTGTGTAACAGACAATTATACTGATGAATCAACAATGAGAAAACATCTAAAAAAGGTTGAAACAATAACTGAATCCTGCTGGAATACCACCAGATCTTGGTGCTGCAGGAACAGGATAACGCATGGCTGCAGGATCTGGTCGATACAGTGATGAACAGTCATGTTGACATCCATGACCACTAGAGGTGTCCTCCACCATCACACTGACACTGGGATGATGACTCTTCTCATGAATACAGCGCTCTGGATAACGTTCACCACGTTGACACCACACGTTACCGACCATCTGGGGGATCCAGACCAAACCTGCTCTTGTCTGAGGACACCAGTCCAGTGCTGATGGGTCCACCTCAGCTGTTGTCTGTTGTCGGGCTCTTGTGAGGACATTCCTCCAGAAAGGCCTTCAGGTTTGGAGGCTGGTTTCTTGCAGGCGGCAGTGCACAGTTGGTTATGCACACTGGGCTGCTAACCCTGGGGGCGTGTCTTCCAGGTGTCTCACGTGCTGTGTGAGTGGTGAGGTGGATCCTTAGATGCTGCAACTGGATATGGTGATCTTGGATGGGTGTGGCGACTCTTTCACAGCCTTGGGGCCCTAAGCAGAATTTATTTTGAGACCCCCCCCATTAAAAAAATTACTATTATCTAAAAAGACTAACAAATTAGAAGAAAGAGGAACGACAGACTGACCAGAGAGACAGACAGACAAAGGAGCTGAAACATCAAGACTACAAGGCTAGGACAAGAGTTAAAGACAGAGGATGAGAGGAGTGGAAACAGATGAACTAGGGCAGGGGGGTCCAGTCCTGATCCTGGAGGGCCCCTATCCTGCAGGTTTAGATGTTTCCCTCTTCCAGCACACCTGAAGGTCATTATCAGGCTTCTGCAGAGTTTGGAGAGAGGCCGATCATTTGAATCAGGGCTGTTGGAAAAGGATCCATCTAAAATCTGCAGGAGAGGGGCCCTGGAGGACCGGATCTGGACCCCCCTGAACTAAGGACTGAAAGCACAGGTTCTCTCCATGAAAGCATGGCCAATGCATTCAGACGTTCCTGTTCCGTTGTATTTCTCAGGAACGTCTTGATTCTCTTTAAGGTGGACAAACACCTCTCAGCTTTGATCTTGCGGTCACCTGATGTGTGCGCACAGTGCATGTCGCCCGAGCACGCATCAGTGCATGTCGCCCGAGCACGCATCAGTGCATGTCGCCCGAGCACGCATCAGTGCATATGGTGAAATCATGTTGGGGCAAGCCCATAGAAATGAATTGTAGGGTCCAAAATTAAAAAAAAAAAAAAAAAAAGAATCTCGGCAAGTAAGTCTATGAGAGCACCTGTGGCGATTTTCAGTCTGACTGAAATCACCCCAAAGGGGCGGGGCTGCTGGTTGGAAAGTGACATTCAGGCTGCTGATTGGATAATAAGATGAAGACTTAGACCGGCAAAATAAACTCTTTTTTCACACTTTTTTGTGTGGCTTATGGAGGGGGGTGCACCCACTATGGGCCAGCCGCCCCTGGTGATAGACGATTGGATACTGAGGCATCGTCTCACAAAGGGAAAACCAATAGTGAAGGCTTTGCATGTGTTCGTAGAACTAGACATCCAGTTACTACTGTTTAGGAAACAAAGGTTGTTCATTTTTTGCTCTGACTGTCCACAGTTCAGCAATAGAAAGAGTGAAATCACAGGACATCTACGACTGGAAGGTAAGAAACATTTCAAAGCTAATATGTGACAGATGTACTTGAACGTTACTCGTACATCTTCTTCATTGCTGTGATGGTACGTCAAGCATCTCATGACCTTCTTTCAGGTTGGACTATATTGGAAGATGGTTGGAGTGAATGTTGGAGGAGAATATTCTGACTCGTATGATTTTGCAAAATCCAGAAATAGAGAGGACCAGTACACCTTCAGCTCGCACTGGCACCGTTGTTCTTTTTACAGGTAGGGTTTAAAGATGCCTACATTGTTGTCGGGTTTGAACAGAGCTCAGGTCCTGTTCTGTTTTCTTAGGCTCGCTGTGAAGGCCAAGCCACTTCTTGATAAGGATTTTGAGGATGATGTGAAAAATCTGCCAAGACACTATAGCTCTGCAACCAAAGACAAATACAGAAAGTTCATACGTACCTACGGCACACATTACATCCATCAGGTAAATCACACATCTGTATTATTAAGGCCTTTGCTGGAAACGCAAAGACCTGCGAAGACCTGATTGTATCTGCTGTTTGTTTTTTTTGTTTTTTTTCATTACACATTCCTTCGCATTTTTGAGGGATTGGTGCATGAAGTCTTTGTTTTTTCTGTAGCAAAATCATGACTTGTGGCAAAATGTTTTTTATATTTTATAGATTTTGTAAAACAAACATTCAAAAATGGCTTGGTAGCGCCCCCTAAAGGCCACTACTCCCAGACACATTCACTGATCGGAATTAAATTTGGTCTACATATGTATCTCATTGAGATATACAAAAAAGTCAACTTGGCCGATGATGTCACATCAACATGAAATCGTCCATTTTGAATTTTGTTACCATTTTTGGCAATTCGCTGACTTTCTATTTTATCACATTCCTCCTGCAGCGCAGGTGTCAAATATGTGGTCCATGGGCCAAAACCAGCCCTGCAAAGGTTCCAATCTGGCCCTCGGCATGATTTTTACAAAGTGCAAAAATTCACCTGAAGATATTAACAATCAAGAGTGATCAGCTGGTTTTAGTTCAGGTTCCACATTCAGCCCAATGTGATCTCAAGTCAAATAATAGCAGAATAACCCTTTTACAACAAAATGCAAACAACCTGAAAATTAAGTGAAGTTCTACACTATTCTGGCTGTTATTAAACAGTCCCTCCAGAAAAACGCATTCTGTGATCACATGATTCAATACATAAGCAAATGGCGCACATTATGCCAGGGTCCGCATTTTTTTCCAAAAGGGTTCATATGGACTTTCGGTTTTGACGCCAATGTGAGAAGACATGGGTTTCACCACTCTGCTGTTCATGCTGTAATTCTACTAAAATACCCTTTTCTGCTACAAGATACAGTACGTACGTCAACAAGACCATGTCTAAAGCACCAACACTGAGTCAAGAAAACCGTGGAAAATCCAAATAATCCAAGTTAGCTGATCTCCGTCTACATGACAATGTGCAAGAAGCTAATGCTAACACTAGTGAAATGGCAACAGCAGATGGAGAGAAAGATTCTGATGTTAGCAAGGTGGACGAAATACTGACTGTGCTTACATCCATGAAAACAGACTTTTCCTTGAGATTTGATGAAATTATGAGGACCATGGAAAACATGAAGAACGATATTTGTGAGTGCGCTGAATGAGTGGGACGAACGGAGGTGCACATATCTAACACCGAAGACGAAACCGAAACCGTACGAGCTGAAGGGGTTGCACTTGAATCCAAGGAAAAAGCTCTGACGGAAAAAGTTATGGACCTACAGACCAGATCCAGGTGCATCAACCTGAGGCTAATAAACCCTTCAGAAGGAGCTGGAGGACAGAGCCTGTGTCTGTTTTTGGAGAAATGTGTAGTATGAAGTATTACCATCTGCAGTGGCAATAGAGAGAGCACCGAACTGGTCCGAGAAGGGACAGCAACGCATCACCACGGACCCTGATAATGGGATTCCTTAATTATAAGGACAAACTGGCTGTCACTGTCACAGTATGGGCTAAGACGGACGTTTGTTACAAGGGGCAACAGATACGGTTTTACCCGGACCTGGCAACTGAAGTACATCAGCTATGAACACGGTTTGAGAGGAGCTTCACAAGTTGGGGGTCCAACACAGCGTGATCCACTCAGCAAAATTAAGAGGGACTTACCAAGAGAGGACCTGCGTCTTTGAAACACCAGCTGAGGCACGAGAATTCATAAAGAAGATCCAAGAAAACACCGATGGGATGTGAACTGTGGACAAAATATATGTATGATCCTCAAACTGTGTGTAACTTCAAATAGTGAGGTAACATCACAGCAAAACTGGCACACGTTTTAGATTTATACCTGATTTCATATTAACATAAGTATATCATGTTTGTTCAGGTGTCAGGTCGAGCATATTATGGCATCACAAAATTATAAATAACATAATATAACTTGACATAAACGGGACAAAACAAACACCGACAGAGCCACCTGGGATAGGCCCAGGACCAGAAGGACACAGGTTTGTTCATTGATGAGGCAAAATGTTCCATATATCACAATATATTCATTTAATAGTTCTATATTGCATAGTTGTTTTGAGTTTCTTCATTGTCTTTTTGAATATTTCCAGTTAAAAATCATAATTCATTCATGTAATTACAGACAAGACAAAAAGGCAGGGCAGCAGGCCGTCCAGGTCACAGCTTCATGGTGAGCCTAGGAATAAGATTAATGTGACTTTCAGGTTCGCCAACAGATGTTTAGGAGAAAACCGAGCACCATTACAGCCTACCCCATCAGAACGCTCAACCACATGTGGTCAGTAGGCCACACCGTGGGCAAACCAGCCTTTGACAGCATGAGGTGTCCTTTGGTACCCGGTACTCTTTTTTTTAGTACTTGCTCAGCTCGGTTTACTTTTGAAACCTGGATTTTTACTTCAAGCTTAGAGAAAAAGATAAGTGATTTCAAGATGTTGGCAAACAGAAGAATGAGTAGAACAGCAGGAAGGAGAAAAAGACAAATGTATCGGTGATGGAAGAGGATGAGTCGAACTGTTCATTTAAAAAAACACACAAAGGAAAACTCATGTACTACGGACATATCAGGACACAACTCACTACAGAAAACCATCCTGGAAGGAAAGACTGATGGAAAGAGAGGTCTTTGGAGAAAAAGAAAGAACTGGATCAATGTGATATCGTGACTCACATAAATATACACGGCACTTTTAATTAGCGTGTTATCTGTACACATTATAAGCTTTCTATGTGTATGTTCACGCTGCGTCAAAGACCACGCACTGAATGTTAGCAGATGTTGGCGTAAATTGGAACTCGACCAAATGACATCGCATAACACACAAAAGGTTGAAAGTATGTGTGTATAGCACAACAAATGCCATAAGAACTGGTGTGACATACAACACAGTTTCATGAGATCAGTCTCACTGGATTGGAAAAATCAAGGAGCTCTTTGCAGATAAAGGAAGGAGGTGGAGCCTTGATGATGATGGGATAATGATGATGCCTGCTTATTTGCTTCTTTGAATACACTACATTTCTATGTGTACTAAATTCTACTGGCTGTAATTTTAGGTTACTCTTGGAGGACAAGTCAAACGAGTTGCAGCGACACGTACATGTTTATCCAAACTGAATAGTGTCTCCGCTAGTAAAGTATGTGGAGCAGATATTTGTTAAATACACATTTATTTATCCTTTATTTAACCAGAGAACATGGTGTGGGTAACCAAATTAACCTGATTTCCCTTCCCGTCATCTAGTCACAGAAGTGTTTATCCCTGGATCTGGAAGTGGGTCTGGGGATGGGCACGCTTTCTTCATGCTCCGAATTCCTACACAACAGGGGCATGAGGACCTACTATTCTGCTGGTCTGTATGAAGAGGACACAGAGGTGATGGGAGGCAACGGTTGGAGCGGTTGGGTTTCTAGTGATTACCCCGACTCTGAGGGCTACCGTCAGTGGAAGGAATCCCTGAAGCACATCCCTGTGATTGTTAAATTCTTCAAAAGACCTCTGTCTGATCTGGTGAATGATGAGGCAAAAAGTGGACTGATAGACGCCATAAATGAGTATAGTAGGGACACCCGCATCACAGTTTCAGTCATAGAACGGTCCTGTAGCCGACCTACACATCATAGTGACTGCTGCCCCAAACAGCTGGGGAGGGCCTGGCTGAGGGTGACCATCGTCCGAGCCTGGGGTCTGACAGGAGATCCATGGGGCATCACTGATGGGTAAGTCAAGGAAACAGCCAAGATACAGGAGGAGGGGCGATGGACTCCACATCCACACAGTCCACTGATGAAGTTTTGCTTTTCCATGTTTTATCTGCTACAGGTATGTTGAGATATCACACGATCAACAGTTCTACAGCACCCGAATGATTGAGTCAAACTACCCTCGATGGGACGTGGAGTACAATCTGGGTTCGGTCAGTATCCACTTTAAATGGACAGGTGGAACTATCCTTCCAAAGCCCTGTCGTTTTACCGAATGGGTTGAGTGTCTGGGTCAAAATCTAAACCAGTTAAAGCAACAGGAGCCACATCCTGTTTGCAGAACGATACCAGAGCCAGGGTCAGTCACTGTAACATACAGTCTGACATGATGCTGGAGCTAAATGAAATGAGAAAGCACGCTCGCTCAGCCTGTTTTTCTAATCTTGTTACTTGTAATAAGAAAAACCCGGAAGTCTTGTTTGATACTATTGAAAATCCTCTTACACCTTCAGCTCCTCGTGTGCTGCTCTACTCACAGAGGACTGTAACAACTTCCTGGACTTTTTTGTGAAGAAAGTACAAGACATTAGAGCCAGTATAAATCTTCCTCTAATCAGTGATTGTTCTTCTGAGTTTTCTCCTGTGGGTTCCTGGTCTTCCTTCACCCGTCAGCCTGCAGGATGTGAAGGCTTTAGTGGGCCAGATGAAGCCATCTTCCAGCCCTGCAGACATTATTCCAACATCTCTGTTTTTAAAAACATTTGATATTGTCGGCCCCTCTGTGGTCAAATTGATAATCTGTCATTTGAATCTTGCTCAGTCCTTTTATTTCAAACATGCTGTGGTAAACCCCATCCTCAAAAAACCCAGTCTTGACCCGTCAGAGCCTAAAAACTTCAGACCCATATCAAAACTTCCATTTATTTCCAAAATTTTGGAGACAGTAGTGGCAGGCCAGCTGATGTCCTTTATGGAGCAGCAGGATCTGTACGACAGATTCCAGTCAGGTTTTTGGAAAATGCGCTCCATGAAACTGCTTTAGTGACAGTTTCCAGTGATGTGATGATGGCTGCAGACTCAAGTGGCTTCACGGTTTTAGTTCTGCTGGACTTGACTTCTGCCTTCGATACTGTAGATCACAGTATGTTGATTGAACGACTTAAATCAGAGATGGGGTTTTCTGGGTCTGTCCTCCAGTGGTTTTCCTCATAAACAAAAGGAAGAACTTTTAATGTTGAAATGAACAATGTAATGTCCAATGTGTCCAACCTGACTGGTGGAGTTGCCCAGGGTTCTGTTCTGGGGCCTGTTATGTTCTTGCTGTACCTGATGCCTCTTGGTCAGCTGATTCGTGGTTTTAAAAATGTGTCCTAATAATAATAATGGATTAGATTTATATAGCGCTTTTCTATGAATGCATACTACAGTGGATCCATTATTCATTCACTCACACATTCACACTTTGATGGTGGTAAACTCCATATGTATCCACAGCTGCAGGCAGGCTGACAGAAGTGTGGTGGCCATTTTGCACCTTCGGCCCCTCCCACCACCACCACCGACCACATTCACACGCATCCATACACCAGTGTGAGCAGCAGCACTGGAGGGGGAAGTGTCTGCTCAAGGGCACAACAGCACATGACTGGGACAGAGCGGGATTTGAACCGCCAACCCTTTGGTTATTGGACGACCCGCTCTACCACC
>JAPQRP010000030.1:2573481-2586584 GCA_037367295.1 Apogon hyalosoma | reverse complement strand
ACCATAAACCCCATCCTCATACCAAAGACATTCCTGTAGAGATGACAAAAATGCCTGCATTTTAAAGTTTAAATGAACTTTATATGTACATTTATGTTAAATTTATTGTATTTGTTACCTTTTCTGTAATTAATGATCATTGATGGATGCATATGTAATTGACTTGTTGATTTTATTTTATTTTAATTATTTTCTTTGTTATTTTGGTTTGAGACAAATAAATAAAGCAAACAAAACAAACAATAAAACAAAAGTCTGTAGGTAAAAGTATGGCAAAGCAGGAGCAGTGCCAAAACAGGCAACTTTTGTTACTCCCATTGAAAGTGAATGGGGTTTCTGTTTGCGTTTTTGTGCGAAAACCGTAAGTGATATCATTACCACAAGATCACACCGATAATCTTTGGGCCAAGCCGAACATTTTTGTGTTGACAGAATAATTTTAGGACAAAAAGTGGCTACCATTGGAAATGGTAGCCACTTGAAAATGGCACAGTTCATTTCGGATGGACATTTTGACTGTTTTTTCGCATTTTTAATGAAATCCGTGCATCGGAATATCAATAAAAATAATAGCACATCTTTCAAGACCAGACTACACATTTTTTTCAGTTACACATTGTGGTGTATTTCCAACGGTTTGGGCCACATTTTTTTTCAAAGTTTTTGTATAATAAGTAATAATAATAATAATTAATAATAACAATAAATATGAACAATAGTCCCCTGTTCCTTGCATTACATGCAAGCACATGGGGAATGTGTGTTTGTGGCAGAAACGAGCGCTGAAGGCTGAGAACACTGTGTCCAAACTGAAATTGGAGATTCAACAGCTTCAGGTGAGACACATATTGATTATTGATCATGTGATCAGTTGTATAGGTGTGTGTTTTTTTGTCGTACTGGTTTAATGGTGGGTAGGGTTCGATGGTGTGTTTTTTTTTCTTTCAGACTCAGGTGGACGCTCTTCATTTAGAGAACGACGGTCTGAAGGCGGCAGAGTCAGAGGTCGTCATGACAATGAAGCAGAACGCTCAGATGGCATCCGAGTACCTGAACAAGACTGTTAACCACGCCCACAATTCCATCCAGTGAGGATCAGCTGACACGCTGTGTGTGTGTGTGTGTGTGTCTGTGTGTGATCTACTTGAGTGAATAATCCAACTCAATAATATCATGGTTGCTTTGTTGTCAACTTTGTTGAACGTGTGTTTGTTGAACTGTTTGTTTATTCTCAGTCAGCTGATCGGAGAAGCTCAAACTCTGCGCCTCGTGTCACAGCTACTGCAGTCCATCGACAAGATCTCCTACATCAACCCAGAGTCCTGAACCCAGAACCTGAAGTCCAGAACCTGGAGTCCTAAACCCAGTCCTGAACCTGGAACCCATAGTTCTGAACTCTGAGTCCTGAATCTGGAGTCCAGAGCAGGACAGCGGATCTTTACACAAACTGTCCTGTAAAGTAACTGTGCAGTGGAGGTCAAAGGTCAGAGGTCATGTCCCTGGCAGTTGTGTTAATGAGCAGCCTTACCTGTAGTGGACTGTAGTGGACTTCATCACATGGAGGACATTGTTCTTGTTTCATACAGTTTGATTTGTGATTAAACATTTTGTCACTGATGATCATTTATAATAACTTCCTGTCATTTCGGTCTTTATTTTTAATTCCTCAAACCACTGCCGTACATGCCTAAACTGTTGTCATGGTAACAGAGTCCCAGTATGGTGGGTCAGTTTCCACCAGTGGTAAATATCAAAGGCAGGTCTTTAATGGTTCACTGTTCTACTGTTACTGGGATAGAAAAGATGCTCCTACAGCATGTGGAATTAGACTCCACCCCTGTTCAAATGAATCGTTAACGGACATGGATGGTTCATCGTGTATTTAAGGACATTCAGAGCAGAACCAGGGGGCACTGTTTCCTGTTTCACTTCATCTGTTGGATTCAACTCAGAAACACTAACAGGCAGCGACGTGAAGAAAACAAAGGAACAGTGATTCTTTATTTTTCCACAGGTTTTGATCCATTGACCTTTACAT
Source organism: Apogon hyalosoma (assembly GCA_037367295.1). NCBI lineage: Eukaryota > Metazoa > Chordata > Actinopteri > Kurtiformes > Apogonidae > Apogon > Apogon hyalosoma. The sequence goes on along the minus strand of JAPQRP010000030.1, from coordinate 2,584,546 downwards.
CTAAAACAGTCAAACACCTAAAGTTCACTCAGGTAAAAAAAAAAATCATAAACAGAATCACAGCACAGTTTGACTCCATGGTTACAGCAACAGTCTGAGGATGATGATTGGCAGCAAGTCAGACAGCAGTCTGAGGGGGCGGAGCCTCCTGCACCTGTCTGTCCCTTCTACAATGTGATGAAGGTTGGTACAAGGTTACATCCAGTAACCAGTGGGTGGAGTCAGCGTAAGGTGGAGGCAAGCAGCATGAAGCTCAGCAGGTATGGGTCAAAGGTCAGAGGTGAAGAGGAGCTGGCATCTGCCAGGCATCCAGTTTTCTTCAGACAGACGGTCAGCTCGCACCTGGAACCTGCAAACAGATGACATGAGGTCGTATGTTCGGGTATGAGGTCGTATGTCCCGAGTATGAGGTCGTATGTCCCGGGTATGAGGTCGTATGTCCCGGGTATGAGGTTGTATGTTCGGGTATGAGGTCGTATGTCCCGGGTATGAGGTCGTATGTTCGGGTATGAGGTCGTATGTCCCGGGTATGAGGTCGTATGTTCGGGTATGAGGTCGTATGTCCTGGGTATGAGGTCGTATGTCCTGGGTATGAGGTCGTATGTCCCGGGTATGAGGTCGTATGTCCCGGGTATGAGGTCGTATGTTCCGGGTATCCAGATCCACTCCCAGACCCTCACCTGTGTAGTTTGCTGGACAGATGCAGCGCCTGAAGTCGAGGCAGGTTCCTCCGTTCTGACAGATCAAACGGTCCTCATCACAGACGTTTGCTTGAGGAGCAGACCAGTATTGATTAGTGCGGAGCAAGATTCAAGTTGAAAGAACATAATGAATGAACCTCAGTGTTTCTTCAAGACTCATGAGGTACAAATGAGCAGCGTGGGTACCGGCCACATGAATAAAGCTCCGCCCACCTGTGCAGCCTGCTCCTCCCTCTCTCCAGGTGTATCCAGATGAACAAGTGTCACAGCGCCTCCCTGTGGATCCAGCTTTACACTGACAAAGACCAGAGTCCAAGCAGTGAGGAGACAAGCTGCCCTGGAGGTCACACTGGCAGCCTGACGGACCAGAGACCCACCATCACTATCATTACCATCATAATCACCATCATCATCACTACCATCACCATCATCATCACAATCATCATCATAAACATTACCATCATCATCATCACCCTCACCATCATCACCATCATCATCATCACCCTCACCATCATCATCAGCACCACCATCATCAACATTACCATCATCATCATCACCCTCACCATCATAAACATTACCATCATCATCATCACCCTCACCATCACTACCATCATCACCATCATCATCATCACGTGTTGATGTGTTACTGACCTACACACACGTTCTCATCGTCCAGGGGCAGTGATGTGTTTCTATAGTAACCGAGGCGGCAGTACTGGCAGTTCTGTCCCCGTGTGTTGTGTTTACAGCTCACACATGTGACCACATTGATGAAGTCGATGTAGCTGCAGCGGTTGGAGTGACCGTTACACTCACAGTCTGAAAAACAACAGCCATAACTGTCAGCCTGCTTTCAGCCTGTTTTTATTGATTATTGGCAGGTGTCAGATGAATGGGGTGGAGTCAAATACCTGTCGTTATTGGACTAAGACACACCCACAACAGCTCAGTAAAACCAGGTTCTGAACTGTGAGCATCAACATCCACAAAGAGGTTCATGCTACTGTATAAGCTCCACCCACAAGACAGACAAATGAGGCATGTGAACCCTGATGGATGGAGAGGAGGGTGGTGTTTTTGACCAATCACAGCTCAGCAGGGTCAGGTGGTCACACCCAGGGTTTGTTTTCAACCTGAGATTAACTAGCGTGGGAGGAGTCTGTGGAAGGGGCAGGGCTATTAGCAGGGTTAGCTGACGGTTGTCTTACCCTGAAAGTTGACGTAGGCGATTTTGGACAGCTGGCTGAACTTTGGACCTCCTGGAATCAGAATCTTCTGTGTTGCTTTGGACAGAAAACAGGGCTTGTAACCATGGCAACACAACTGACCAATCAGAGCTCAGCACTGCTTCATCATAGGCGTTACAACAACGTCTCCAACTGTGAATACCACTGAATACTTCAGTCACAGTTATCCAGTCTAATATATAGTACTACTAATACCACTAGTGCTACTACTACTGCTACTAATACTACTAGCACAACTACCACTACTAAAAATAATAATACTGCTACTAATACTGCTAATACTACTACTAGAACTACTAATACTACTACTGCTACTAGTACTATTAATACTACTAATACTACTACAAGTACTACTAATACTATTAGTAATACTATCACTCCTAGTACTACTACTGCTACTAGTAGTAATAATTTACTAGTACTACTACTGCTACTAGTACTACTACTAATACTATTACTGCTACTGGTACAACTAGTACTACTAATCCTATTAGTACTACTATTACTACTACTACTGTGAATACTACTACTTCCTCAATCATGTTGTACCTTTTCTTTCATAGCCTTTTTCATTTTTTTCATCTTTTGATTCCTTCTTTCCTTCTTTTGGTTCCTCTTTTGATTCCTTCTTTCCTTCTTTTGGTTCCTCTTTTGATTCCTTCTTTCCTTCTTTTGGTTCCTCTTTTGACTCCTTCTTTCCTTCTTTTGGTTCCTCTTTTGACTCCTTCTTTCCTTCTTTTGGTTCCTCTTTTGATTCCTTCTTTCCTTCTTTTGGTTCTTTAGTTTCCTTCTGTGTTTCCTCTGTTGCTTCTTTGACTGGTTGGATAGAAGATACACACACACACACACACACACATCAGCATCTTCCTCATCCATACACTGGTTTTGTCTCGGTTTAACTCAACCTGTTCCACTCATGTTCAGATCTAAACCCAGTCTTACTGGTGTGGTTCTCAGTAAACTTGTCTGTATATGATACTACCATGCCAGTGTTTCTGGATGGGGTTTGGTGGTTCCTGTACAGTTTAGAACCAGTTTCCACTTCCCATTCTTGGTTTTATTGGTCAACATTACAGAAGCCATGGTGGAAGGACAGAAACTACATGTTAGTCTTTGTGGTCCTGTTTGACTCCCATAGTCTAGACCAGTGTTTCTCAAAGGGGCAGTACCGCCCCCCAGGGGGCGCTGGAACACCATCAGGGGTTTGGTGATGAGTTTGGATTGAGAAAGCTAAGAGGGGGTGCTGAGACAGAAAGGGGGGATGTTAGTCTGTACCCCCCCCCCCCACACACACACACACGTAAACACCACCAGCTATGCTATGGTGAGAAACACTGGTCTAGACTAAACACTTACTGGTCTAGACTAAACACTTACTGGTATAGACTAAACCCCTACTGGTCTAGACTAAACACTTACTGGTCTAGATTCAACCCCTATAGCTGAGATCATGTTGTCTGAAAATGGCTTTAATTCTAATCTGACATTCATTTCATACCTTTGTCTTCTCTTTGTTCTCCTGTCTTCTCTTCTGTAGTTGTCATCATCTTGTCTGACTCTAATCCAGGTGAATCTTCTCCTGCAGACTTTCCTTCCATCAGTGTAGAACCAAGGACTGTGCGATCTGGTGCAGGAGGAACTGTTTTCTTGGCTCCTGTGGGGATGGAATCCAGTCCAGGACCAGTGGAATCTAATCCAGGATCATCAACTGGTTGAACTGAATCATCTACACTCCCAAATGGGGCTATCTCGGATTCTGGTCTCGCCTCAGTAGAATTTGGAACCTCAGGAAAAGGGAAGGTGAAGTCTACTGGGGCCAAATCACCAGTTTCATCTGTTAGGATGGAGCTTTTGTCTGTCCCAGCATTACCTCCTGTTTCCTCCAAAGAAGGTGTCAAGGTGTCTACAGGAGGATCAGGAGCCAGAGGAGGGACATCAGGAGCTGGAGAAGGGGCATCAGGAGGTGGGGAAGGAGCATCAGGAGGTGAAAAAGAAATGTCAGGAACCTCAGGTGCATCAGGAGGAGGTACATCTGGAAAAGGAAGATCAGGAGGAGGTACATCAGGAAGAGGTTCATTCACCTCTATGGCAGTTTCTGGAGTCCTGGTGAATGGCAAGTCTGGAGCACCATCAGGAGGAGGATCGTCAGGAGGAGGAACATCAGAAGGAGGGCCATTAGGAGGAGGTAAATCAGGAGGAGAACCTTCAGGAGGAGGGCCATCAGGGGGTAAATCAGGAGGAGGACCATCAGGAGGTAAATCAGGAGGAGGACCATCAGGAGGTGAATCAGGAGGAGGACCATCAGGAGGTGAATCAGGAGGAGGGCCATCAGGAGGTGAATCAGGAGGAGGACCATCAGGAGGTAAATCAGGAGGAGGACCATCAGGAGGTGAATCAGGAGGAGGGCCATCAGGAGGTAAATCAGGAGGAGGACCATCAGGAGGTAAATCAGGAGGAGGACCATCAGGAGGAGGACCATCAGGAGGAGGACCATCAGGAGGAGGACCATCAGGAGGAGGACCATCAGGAGGTAAATCAGGAGGAGGACCATCAGGAGGAGGGCCATCAGGAGGAGGGCCATCAGGAGGTAAATCAGGAGGAGGACCATCAGGAGGTAAATCAGGAGGAGGGCCATCAGGAGGTGAATCAGGAGGACCATCAGGAGGTAAATCAGGAGGAGGACCATCAGGAGGTGAATCAGGAGGAGGACCATCAGGAGGTAAATCAGGAGGAGGACCATCAGGAGTTGGACCATCAGGAGGTGAATCAGGAGGAGGACCATCAGGAGGTGGACCATCAGGAGGAGGACCATCAGGAGGTGGACCATCAGGAGGTAAATCAGGAGGAGGACCATCAGGAGGTAAATCAGGAGGAGGACCATCAGGAGGTGAATCAGGAGGAGGACCATCAGGAGGAGGACCATCAGGAGGTGAATCAGGAGGAGGACCATCAGGAGGTAAATCAGGAGGAGGACCATCTATTGGAGCGTCTGTTTCTGAGGGGTCATCAGGAGAACTAGGATCCACTCTGGGTGGTGGAGGGTCTCCTTCCTGACTGGTTGGGCCTGCCTCAGCAGGTGGAGTGTCTCCATATGGAGCCTCGTCACCGGTTGTTTTCAGAACAGGTGCTGCTGGTGGTGCTCCAGTTGGTGTTGATGTACTGGTAATCTTGTACCAGTTGGTACCAGTTCCAGAGAGGGCGAAGTCTGTGTTGTCTGATGAGGATGTGAAGTCAGAGGGCGGAGTCGCTAGGTCAGAAATAAACACCTGTGGGTCAGTACTGTGGTCTGAGTAGGAGGGGGTGTTGGTACTGGTGGGACTGCAGGTACTAATGATGGTACTTAGGGTGGTGATGTCTGGGACTGGGACTCCTTCAGTCTCCAGTGCTGGACCACTGGACAGAGTTGGTTCTCCTATGGGTCCTGCTATACTTGTACTACTAACAGCAGTAAAAACTGAAGTAACCGAGGTGGCTGTGGTAGTACCAGAGTCTACAACAGCTTCAGGAGTTGGACTAGTGCTTGTAAAGACAGTTGTCGAACTAAAATCAGCCATCGTACGAGGGTCAAATGCAGTAGTAGTGTAGTATGTAGTAAGTGTTTGAGCTGTGGTACTCCTCCATGTATCAGAGGTAGAAGAAGTACTAGTACTAGCATCATCAGTAAGAGTAGAAGGGCTCCCTGTACTGGTTTCAGCTGCATCAGATGACAAAGTATACATGAAAATAGTATCTGTGGTAGAGACAGTACTGTCAAAAGGAAATGCGTAGTCAGTGGACATAGTACTGTCCATTACAGTAGTACTGTCCATTACAGTAGTACTGTCCACTACAGTGGCAGTTGTGCTATCTGTATCAGTTGTAGTATCAGTTGTAGTATCAGTAGCACTGTCAGTCACTCCAGATGCTGCTGAGTTAGCGTCACCGGCCGCTGTCAGAAAAGCAGAGTTAGGTCTCTTTAGTTTTTTTACAGATTAACACTAAAACCCCATCCCTTATTCCCAGACTGGCATTGACTCCAACTTAAACCCAGAGGTTCGTAGGACTGCAACACTACGACAGTACATCATCATTAGACATTCTTCTGCATACTTCTACTCTTGTATTTCCAGCTTTTTCTGTAACTTGAAGATGACCTAGGAACCACCTGGACCAGGGTGCCCACTACTTATAAGACCACCAAGTCAAAATGATCGACCTATTATCCGTCCATCCATCCATCCATCCATCCGTCCATCCATCCATCCATCCATCCATCGTCTTCTGCTTATTCAGGGTCGGGTCACAGAGGCAACAGTCTAAGCAAGGATACTCAGACTTCCCTCTCCCCAGACACCTCCTCTAGCTCCTCTGGGGGGACCCCGAGGTGTTCCCAGGCCAGCCGAGAGACATAATCTCTCCAGCATGTCCTATGTCTTCCCTAAGGCCTCCTCCCAGAGAGGCATGCCCAGAACACCTCCCCAGGGAGGCGAGATACTTAAACTCCTCCACTTGGGGCAAAGGCTCTCTACCGACCTGGAGAGAGCAGACCACCTTTTTCCAGTCGAGAACCATGGCCTCATATTTGGAGGTGCTGATCCTCATCCCACTCACTTAACACTCAGTTGTTAACCGCCCCAGTGCATGCTGAAGGTCCAGGTTTGATGAGGCCAAGAGGACAACATCATCTGCAAAAAGCAGAGATAAAATCCTGTGGTCCCCAAACCAGACCCCTCCAGCCCCTGGCTGCGCCTAGAAATTCTGTCCATAAAGATTATGAACAGAGCCGGTGACAAAGGGCCGCCCTGCCAGAGTCCAACATGCACCTGGAACAGGTCTGACTTACTGCTGGCAATGCGAACCAAACTCCTGCTTTGGTCATACAGGGACTGGACCAACCTTAGCAGAGGGCCCCAGACCCCATACTCCTGAAGCACCCCCTCCACAGGATACCACAAGGGACACAGTCGAACACCTTCTCCAAATCCACAAAGCACATGTGGATTGGTTGGATAAACTCCCATGAACCTTTTGTGCACCCGATGGGGACTGTAGAGCTGGTCCATTGTTCCGTGATTGAGACAAAAACCGCATTGTTTCTCCAGCTTCTGAAATTCGACTATCTGTCGGATCCTCCTCTCAAGTACCCTGGAACAAATTTTCCCCGGGAAGCTGAGGAGTGTGATCCTCCTGTTCAAGCACACCCTTCTGTCCCCCTTTTCAAGAATGGTCTGCTAATCCAGAGGCACTGTCCCTGACCACCACACAATGTTACAGAGATGTGTCAGCCAAGACAGTCCCTTTACATTCAGGGACTTAAGATACTCAGGGCAAATCTCATCCACCCCCGGGGCCTTACCACCAAGGAGCTTGCCAACCACCTGGTGACTTCAGGTTGGATGATGGACAAGTCCACCTCTGAGATCTCAGCCTCTGCTTCCTCCATGGAAGACGTGGCAGTGGGATTGAGGAGATCCTCAAGTATTCCTTCCACCGACCGACAACATCCCCAGTCAAGGTCAGCAGCTCCCCACTTCCACTGTAAACAGTGCTGGTGGCACACTGCTTTCCCCTCCAGAGGTGCCGGACAGTTTGTCAGAATTTCCTCGAGGCCAACTGATAGTCATCCTCCATGGCCTCCCTGAACTCCTCCCAGACCTGAGCTTTTGCCTCCTGCTCGGGTTGCAGCATGCCTGGCCTCCCGGTACCCGTCAGCTGCCTCTGGCCTCTGGTGCCACCGTTACAGGCACCTGACACCTTGCGACTGCAGCTCCGTGCAGCTGCTTTGACAATGGAGGTGGAGAACATGGTCCACTCAGCCTCAGTGTCCCAGAAGTGGGAGTTAAAGACCAGCCAGATGTTCCCAACAGACCCCCACAACACGTTTGGGCCTGCCGAGTCTGTCCAGCTACCTCCTCTGCCAGCAGATCCAACTCTCCACCAGGTGGTGATCGGTTGACAGCTCTGCCCCTCTCCTCACCCAAGTGTCCAAGACACACAGCCAGAGGTCTGATGACACGACAATGTAGTCGATCATTGATCTCCGGCCTCGGGTGTCCTGGTGCCACATGCACTTATGAACATCCCTGTGCTCGAACATGGTGTTCATTAAGGACAAATTGTGACCAGCACAGAAGTCCAATAACAGAACACCACTTGGGTTCAGATTGGGGAGGCCATTCATCCCAGTCACCCACCTCCAGGGCTCACTGTCGCTGCCCACGTGGGCGTTCAAGTCCCCCAGAAGAACAATGGAGTCCCCAGTCAGAGCACTATCCAGCACCCCTCTCAGGGACTCCAAGAAGGCTGGGCACTGTGCACTGCCAATCAGCCCAAAGGTCGAAACAACAGTGAGGCACCTGTCCTTCTTGTTCACTGGGGTCAACACCGCAACATGGCGGCTGAGCTGTGGGGCTATGAGCAAGCCCACACCAGCCCACCACCTCTTACCACAAACAACACCAGAGAAGTGAAGAATCCAGCCCCTTTCGAGGGGTTGGGTTCCAGAGCCCAAGCTGTGCATGGAAGTGAGCCTGACTATATCTAGTTGGTACCTCTCAACCTCCCTCACAAGCTCTGGCTCCTTCCCTCCCAGTGAAGTGATATTCCATGTCTGAAGAGCCAGTCTCTGTGTTTGGGGATTGGATCGCTGAGCCCCCCGCCGTTAACTGCCACTAAATCCACATTACACCTGTCCCCTACAGTTCCCTTGGTGGGTGGTTAGTCCACTGGAGGTCAGGCCCACATCATCTGTTCAGGCTGAGCCTGGCTGGGCCCTGTGGGCAGAGGTCCCACCACCAGGCATTCGCATATGAGCTCCAACTCCGGTCCTGGCTCCAGGGCGGGGCCCCAGCTGTGCCATACCGGGCAACAGCATGGTCTTTCTTTGTTTCTTTTCCAAAGGGGCTTCTGAACTGCTCTTGGTCTGGCCTGTCACCCAAGACCTGTTTGCCATGGGAGACCCTACCAGGGGCATAAAACCCAGACAACATGGCTCCTCAGATCAATAGGGCACTCAAACTCCCCCACCATGGTAAGGTGCAGTTCAAGGAGGAGCCAGACCACAGGATTGGAACCTGACAACCTCACACATTCAACTGGGGACTGATTCACATAGAATACAACCTAACAAACAGGGACACTGGAGATTAGTTTATGTTATGACCTTAGTCTGATAACTTCCACTGAATAGAAACATTCAGTCATCTTCTGAACTGCTTTATCCTTGAGAGGCTCAGGGGGTGGAGCCTATCCCAGCTACCTACGGGCAAAGGTGTCGACAGTTTATCTCAGGGCCGACAGAGTCCAACAACCACCTCCCCTATGGATGATTTTAGCTTGACCAGTTAGCCTATTAATCCACGTGTTTGGATAGTGGGAGGAAGGCGGAGTACCTGGAGAGAACCCATGCAGACAGGGTTCCCAGTCTGGACAGAAGCCGCTGATAGACATCCAAACATCAGGAAGTGGAGCTGAAGAATGCAGAATGCAGGAGGAACACATTTCTTTGTGTTTTTGTCAAATGTCATAGTGAGGATGGATGAAAGGCGGATATCTACTTTTCATAAGGCCACACCATCTACCCACACACACACACATCTATCCACCATCGACCAGTGGATCCCAGTCAACGTATTGGACACCCTGACCTAGAGTTCCATCACCAGGCCACCGCAATTCACACCTCAAGTCCAGAGAAAACTGTTGAGGATCTGGTACTAAAGTCCCACTGAGGGGTTCCAAAGTCAGCACACTCATCACTTTCCCCTGATTCACAGAACAAATGGATTTTAGGTCGGGGTCTTCCTCAGAGCCATGCCCACCTCACAGCCAATCAGGCGTCAGGTACCGTACATGTGACGTCAACACACTTCATTCTAAAGACACCAAATTCAGACCAGCTCAAAGGAACGCTGACAGTTTGTCTTTGGTTTTATTGGTTTATTTAGATGTGGATCAGGTCTGTGGTTCTACCATGGTTCTACTGTGGTTCTACCATGGTTCTACTGTGGTTCTACCATGGTTCTACTCTGGTTCTACCATGGTTCTACTCTGGTTCTACCATGGTTCTACTGTGGTTCTACCCTGGTTCTACTGTGGACTGTTCTACTGTCCCTGTTGCATCTGGTCAGTCCTTAAGGTCAGGTTCAGTGATTGACAGGTCAGTGCAGACTAACAGATTTAACACACACACCATCTGTCAGCGGTGTGTGTCTGTGTGGTTTAACTCCAGATTAACTCTTCCCATAATGCACCCTGGCGTACAGTAGAACTCATGTGGTTGACCGTTTGTCATGAAACAAAATGTCATGCTGTATTACTGTTGTTGTACTTTTACAAACATTACAGTCTCTTGTAAAGACAGAGGATAAAGTTGAACCATTGAAATGTTCTTTTTATTCAGATTTTGAATCTTTCAGCTCATACTCAGTTCTCTGCACATCCCATGATGCAACACTGTCCATCTGACTATCCACTGGGTGTGTTCAGGGTAAAGGAGGTGAAAAAGGATGAAGACAGGTGGTCAGACAGACAGGTGAGCAGACAGACGGACAGACAGGTGAGCAGACAGACAGGTGAGCAGACAGACAGACAGGTGAGCAGACAGACAGACAGACAGACAGGTGAGCAGACAGACAGACAGACAGACAGGTGAGCAGACAGACAGGTGATCAGTACTTACAGGCTGCTGTTTCTGATGCTTCACCTGAAAAATATGTCAGTGTGAATATATGTATATACATATGTAATATCAGTTTTATACATATTACAATATACATATATAATATCCGTTATATATAACGGATATTATATATGTATATACATATCAGGGTTTCCCCAAGGAGTTTTTGAAGCTGTGGAGGTGGGCTGCATGGGAGGTGGTCTGTCACCGCAGCAGTGAATTTGTTTTATATCATGACAAATAAGAATTTACATGAATAACTATTTCATTTTTTCCAGAACAAGACCAACATAAACAGAGAACAATTAACTGTTAATCTAGTGGCAAAGCTTGCAGCCTGGGTGGGGGTGCTCTTTAAGAAGCCATAAACTAGCTTCTTAAAGAACATTCATTCATTTTCTGAACCCGCTTTATCCTCACTAGGGTCACGGGGGTCGCTGGAGCCTATCCCAGCTACA